>CBVK0100589616.1:6756-28708 GCA_900067695.1 Picea abies | reverse complement strand
GAAATAGATCTATCTACTAAAGAGACAAATTCATGTGATATTGAACACGAATTAGAAAGAAGCAGGCCAAGCAAATTATATTAATGAGGACAAAATGGAATGTGACAGTTCTGCCAAGTCCTCCTTGTCTAACCCTTGCTCGAAAGATCCATGATCTGAATGACGATAGATTCACCAATTGCTCCCTATGAGATCATAGGTCTCTTTCTTCCAAATCATCTCTGTTCCAGCACCACTTATAATATCATAAGTTTGGTGTGATTCTCCTTTTCCAGCCCCCTTTTCACCATGAGAAAGCTTTGCTTATATAGCCTTGGAGAGGCTCAACAACTTGGGATATCTTTGGGGTGAGTTGAGGATTTTCCTCCTTCAGTTAGGGATCTACCCTAAGATAATGGCTTGATTGAGGATTCAAATCCAACTATCTTCTAAGATTGAAAATATCCTTCCCCCATTCTTCTCAACAAATCAATTGCTTCCCAGAATAGGTAGCGCTCCCTCAAAAGGCCCATCAAAGCATTATAGCACTCCCAAGTAGGCTTTAGGGGAGCACCAACACTCCTGAGGGTAGGAGCGCTCTTGAAAAAGGGAAAATGAGTGTTATAACACTCCCTGATAGCTTATAGGGGGGCGCTAGCACTCCTGAGAGAGGTATAGGGGAGCGCTCCCCTCCAAAAACTCAATTTTTTGGGTGCTTTTAGATGGCAAGAGGTTCATAATCTTGTTGACTCATTTCTCTTCTTCCAAATCAAATGTTTGAGGTGTTTCAAGTGTCCTTCTCATGTCGTTATAGGCATGACATAGGCATCATAGCAGTATGCTTTCTTTGACACTTGCGGCACTTGTGAGCAAAATGCAACCCTTGTAATGATGACACTTGTGACACTATCAAGGTGAGTATTTTTTATGTGTAACAGATTGCCCCCAAAAGTACGAAGTTAGAGGACAGGAACTGATAACTAAAATGATTTGTAGACTTTCAAGCAAGGGTATAGATGCAAAGAACTTGACAGAAGCTGCACACAAACATCCAACAAATATTATGACATGTTTCAAACCCAAGGCAAGCATACCTATGCTTGGGTGATCAAGACTTGCAAGATATGGCCGCCATAAAATACACTGTGGATCCATAATTGTATTGATAAAAGGTATAGCCATCGAGGATACAGTGTGGATATATACTCCCATGACATGAACTGATCGTAGCCATGAAGAATACACAGTGGATCTAGGAGATGACAAGACATAGCCATGACCAATACAAAGTGGATCTATGTAACAGTATATGTGTCATTGTTCAAGAGAAACTCCATCACAACCTGGGCAAAGTACATATCAAAGTGATCACTCAACCCGAGGTCTTCTTACCGATCCTAATGTAGTATGAATCTAACCATGTGAATAGATGTCCTGATGTCAAACATGGCAGAAACCACTTGATTACCGGTCAATGATGTAAACCGTTAACAAGCGCGAGGGAAATCACCATTAATGTCAATGATTCCCAAGGTACTCTAGTACATTCCAATGAATGTGAATGGATGAGTTGAAGTCTAACATTCATGGAATCATTCGATCAGAGTTCAATGATGTAAACCCACTGTCGAATGTGAGGAGGCCTACCATTCAGGCATGCAGGTCCCAAAGTACTAACTGGTTTCTAAGTCTAGTTCCTGGATAATGTGTTGAAGTCAACATGAATAGATAAAATATCACTCAACAAACGTTTTCTACAAATACTTTAACGAGCGTGAAGATAACAAGGTCGCTCGACAATATTTTCATCTTTAGAGAGTCTAAAAAGAACTTAAAGATGACTCCAATGTTGTCCTTTTTCGTAATGTTAGTCTCACGAGGCCAAAAAAGAGATAAATTATCACTCGAAAGATTCCCTTTCAAACTGTTTAACGAGTGGGAAAGGAAGCAAGATCACTCGGAAATATTTTCATGTTTAGAGAATCTGAAAAGAGCTTAAAGACAACTCCAGGGGGTTCCTTTTTTGTGTATCCATACAGGTCCAAAAAAGAGATAAAAGTCTACCCGGATGCATTCTCATGTATTTACGAGCACGAGAAAGAACAAAGACTAAGCTCGGTATGCCCCCAGCTTGAAATTTAGTGTCTTAACTCCAAAAAGATCATCAAAGGTTGGAGACATGCCCTCCAAGCTTCGATTCATTCACCGAGTTTGATGTTATCACCAATTTCTCGAGTGGATGAGAAAAAGGAGAAGGGTGGATGAAAAGAAGGTTCAAGAGAAGTGAATGTTTCATTTTTTAACGAGCTTGGCACAGGAAAAGAACAATGCTCAGGACCTCTGTTTCATTTTTTAATGATCTTACCGCAGAGAAGAGAAACTATGCTTGTGACTGCTTCTAGATCATGGCTTCCGAGAGAAGAACATTTTGGAAGGATACCATGTCAAGGGACAAAACTTGGTCATGGCTTTTAGGAGATCTTCGTTGGATGGAAGATAATCACTCAAAAAGGAACACATGTCAAGGGTCGCGACAGGGGTAAGGAGATCAGGCTCTAATAGCCCTACCGAAGAGATCACTATGTCAACTACCAGAACTAAATCGTCGAAAGTCGAAATCATGGGAGTTGATGAAAAATCAACACCAAGAGGGGAGATAGAGTGTATATCTTCCCAAATTTCTTCACAAGGGGGAAGAAAAAAGGATCGGTGATGGTTATTATCTTGTGGTAACTTGTCAATGTGAAACATTTCCAGAATAGATTCATCAAAAGGAAAAATTGGGGAAATGCAGTCGATCGTCGACGACAAGGAACTCAATTGCATCGAGGAAATGTCAGGTGCCAATAGATGTTGGTCATCCGAAAAGGGAGAAGTGGATTGGGTAGAAACATATGACGTTTCAGCTGGACTAAGTGGCACAGTGTCACCTAGTGCATCGAATTCCAATGGACAAGGTACAATCCAAGGGTCAGATGATTCCAAATATTGATAAGCCACAGTTGAAATCATATCGACGGTGGCAATATGATGTGTAGTCGGTGGGAGTGGTGTAGGGAAGGTACCCATGAGGCTAGAATCTTTCAGTAAGCCAACGCCAATGCTTTCATACATGAACTTGTGGTCTCCCAAGAAAGGAATATTGTTGGTAGCAGGAACGCGAGCATTGGTCGTGCAGAAATCCAACTGATCAACATTGACAATTTTTCCCTGATGAGGAAAATATACACATCGAAAGACCGATGAGGCAATGAAAGTCATAGCATAAAACCAACTTCTTCCAAGTAACAAGTTGTAATCGAGGGGAGCATCGACCACCTCGACATCAACAGTAATAGTTTTTCCACCCAATTGGATGGGCAGGGACTGTAAAATCCCATGGGGATGAAAACCTTGCCCATCGAAGGCACGTAACATCATTGGGGATTTGTTGAGTGCTGGTGACTTTAAACCTTTCCAACACGCTAAAGACATGACACAAGTCGAGGCTCCCTCATCCAGAATAGTTCGGTGGATTTGTTGATTGTGAACAACAACATCAACTTGGAAAGCAAGTTGGTGGGAGAGTCGAGACGCATAATTGTCTAGGTTAAATATGATCTAGTTGGACGACTCAGGATCAACAACACCAAGAGTGGCCGAGAGCATTCTATGTTGACTGGGGCAGTGCTGTAGAACTTCTAACGTAGATATAACACACGGTGCTTGGGCCAAATCTTCAACAATGTTGTAGTTCTAGGATTAAAGGTAGCTTTACGTATAATGCTCTTAGGAGGGCATAAGATAGAGTCGAACGTGGGTTTCTCACTCTGAAGTGGTCTAGACATAGGATTAACTGATGGAAGACTAACAGAGGACGATGATGGATCCGGTAAAGTACCGGTACCGTTAGTGTCTTTTCCTTTATCAGGGTTACCTGGCGTGTCGTATGTTTTAGAGTGAGTGGTCAAATTGATCCCATTAAACATATAAATATGTGCACTCGACGAGGCCTCATCATTAGGATCGCTATAACTGCCCCCAGGAGAGGGGGTTTGAGCAACCATGGATTGCTGCTGTGGAAAAGGTTGAGTAAGCACAATGGGTTGTGACTTCCCTTGGAAAATTTTGGCCACTTCATTGCGAAGTGGACAATATCGAGTGTAGTGATCGTCACCACAAATGATACACGGGAATTTTAGTTTCCGTTGTGGTTTATTTTCAGTAGTAGGTGTTTGATTTTTTTGTTCTTCATTATTATTTTTTGATTTATTCTTTGTCTTCTTCTTACCTTTGGATTGTTGTGAGGGAGTAGATTGAACTGCATTCACCTTAGAGATCTGAGTTTGGGGGGAGGTAGAGGAGGGTGTAGTCGATTTGGAAAAATATTGAGTTTTGACGGAACCGACAACACCATCCACATGAGATGAGGATGATGGCTTAGAAGGATTGACATTAGCTCGAGCAGCATTCGGAAGAAAATCATACAAAGTACCAGATTGGGAATAAACCAAATCTAAATACTGAGCCCGAGCAATGGCTTGTTCCTCTATGACCGCACCACCCATAGCGACATCGCGAGTGATTGGGGTAAACAGTGATTTAATAAACCATTCTGCTAATAACATGTCAGGAATGACTACCTTGATCATCCTTTGTCATCGCCTCCACTCATGAATATGGTCAGAGATATGCACAGAGTTAGTTTGACGAAGGGAGGTCAAAAGTTCAGTACATGTCTCATAGCAAATAGGCAATTGAAAGTGCCTGAGGAAAGACATGGCAAGGGAATTGAAATCATGAAAATAAGCATGTGGTAGTTCAATATACCACTTTGCTGCTGAACTGGTAAGTGTTCGCTGGAAAAGATGCAAATGTATAGAATCATCCATGATCGTGGGGTTGGGTAAAAATGCCTTCTGAGGATACTCCCCATGATTGTGAAGGGTTTCCAGCAAACAAGGGTTTCCCCCCTGCTAGCGATGGATTTACGACCGGGGTATAACTAGCAAATGGAGGTTGCCCTCCAGGAGGAGCATGAAAAGGGGACTATCCCCCAGGAGGGGTAGGCCCACCATGGAAAGGTAGTCCTACAAGAAGAAACGGTTCATTGGATGGTGGTTACCCTCCAGCTGGTTGTGTTTGGCTAGCAGGGGTTTGCATTATCGACTAAGAAGATGTCCTAGCAGGATCGTGTGGAACATGCGGAGCTGTAGAGTAAAAAATTGTAGAAACATGGGTATAGATTGAAGTGCTTTAGGGATGAGTAGAGGTGATGAGTCTAGCATTAGGATGGACTTGTGTTGGTGTAGTAGTAGGGTGAATAACCTGATCGACTGAGTGATTTATGGTTTGACCGGATGGTCCTGTTTCACTAGGAAGGTCATGAGGTTGAAAGGGTTGTCGAATAGATTCAAAATGTTCATAGAGATTGCGTCCCGATGAAGTCCTCCATACAGAACGAGTAGGTGTGGGATTGGTTTTTACTGCGGTGCTAGGATGAACAGGAGTCCTATACTCATCACTAAAGATGGGTTATGTGGATCCCATATATGTTTCGGTAAATATCCTCTCTGGTAATCATGGGATCTCTTCATCTATGACGTTCCCAAGGGAGTCTAAATGAAACAAAAGTGGTTCGAGAGGAGTTACCGACACAGATTTAGTGGGATTTTCAATCGTGTCCAAAGCATCTTCTGGGTTATCTAACGGAGGAGCAATAGTAATTTCAGCGTCAGATGGATTTTCTACCTCTCTACGGTAGTTGTCTTCTGGAGGGTTAGGAGGTAAGGGTTGATAGCCTTCCAAAGGCAGCCCTTGCATCCTACATGATTGGCAAAGACCTTTATCATCTACGGGCTCAATTGTGGAGAATAACAGAGCACACTGAAAATCTAGGGCCAACTAACAAAAATAAACAGCATGCGCTAATAAAATCTAGGAATCAACCAAGTAGACAAAACTTCTCTCGATGACCGTACTAGTTGGTGATGAAATCCAATGTCACGTGATCAAGTCGAGAAGGGACTGGGATATGATGGAACATTTACAATGGTGACCTGCTTAACAGACTTTCACCTTGGTACAAGTTTCCATGCAGTAATTGTGGATTTACACTCCAAAAAGCCCGAGTGAGTTTGACCAATGTCTGTTCCAGGTACAGTGAGACTTCCCTTCACCATCACCTTGTGTAAGTACCTAAATATTATGGCAACTAAAGACACCAATCCGCAGTGAGTCCCTGGGCAGGTACAGTCGACAGTCCGATCCGAAACATATGGGCAGAATAACAAGTTCGAAATCAACCCGAAAGTCTCCCACACATAATCATGGTTATACTTTCCAGTGACCCCCAATATACGATCCAACCACTACAAACAGTCGAACCATGGAGGGATAATCTTCGTAATTCGACTGAATGCGACCTCGTGCGCAACCCTTGTGTGAGAGGGGGATCCCAGAAAACCAATACGGAAATTGGATTTGAATCTCCCTAGCTCAGGGTGCTAATGTTTGTTTTGAAAACTTTGGAGAGTTGTACTCACAGCCTAATCCAAAGTGATAACCCTAGTCTACTGTTGGTGGAAGATCCTAAAAACAAAAATGTTCTAGATAATTTTTAATTAGCGTTCATTTTACAGTTGTTCTTTACTCAAAGGGTGCACGAAAATGAAACTGATGGAATGATGACTCAATGCCCAAAAAGATGCGTAGAATATGATAAGCAATCGTTTCTTTCAATGAACTCCTATTTAAGGGAAAGAGAAGGAGTCATTTTCACTTTCAAACACTAACATGAAACGTCTTCAATCAATCGGTTCTCAATCGAATCCAATGCAATGCTAAAACATTTTCAAAAATGCCTTCTAATATGCAAATCAAGCACTAAAATGTATATTTGTCATTTGTATGTGAATAATGACTAATTCAATGTAAAAAAACTTCTCCTACCAACTATCCTTTCAGATAAAGGAGATTCAGACAAGTATGATCAGATTTCTCACACACAACACACACCCTCTTTGCTATGATTGAAACAAGAAGCAAAAAGAGAACAAAAATAACAACGCAAAATTAAACAATTCACATGAAAGAGAGATGTTTAAGAACAATGAACTCAAAAAACCAAGTGAGAAGAGTCACAGACTTCAGATGTACTACATTGGAGTTCCCGCTCAGTCGGATAGGAGAGAAAAAACAATGGATTGATTTCAAGCTCTCAACAGCAAAAACTCAAAAATAAGGAAGAAGGGCGTAAAATATGAACAAAAAGGTTTTTACTTCTCAGGAGGAAGCATGTCAAAGGTCAAAGGAAGAAGCATTGAATCTCAAAGCAACTCAGCAAGTGAAAAAACAGGGTTTGGACCTCGAAAAATTGGAATTTTTTAAAGGATTTTTTGCAAAAAGGGTTCGACGCTCTGGTGTAACGGACACCAGGGCATTATAACACTCTTTCCAACACCTTTAGGGAGTGTTGGCGCTCTACTAACACAGGCACAGGGGCGCCAGGCTTAAAAAACTCATAAAAATGTCCAAAAACCCAAAATTCCAGTCAAATTTTGACAGTCAAGATGAATGTGATGGGGTAAAGAGTCAATCAACAAGTGAAATCAGATATGAAGGGGTGAACAAGGTCAAAAAACAAAAAAGGGTAAGACAAGGTCTATGAGGAAAAAACAAAACCAAAATTTTTGATTCAATTCAGTGGAGTCGCCAATTTCTGTTGAAGGAAAATCTCCCTGTGGACAGGTAGATCTCCTCAAAGAGATAGACTCTTAACTCTAAGACAGAAAGTGCTTATCATGGTCACTGACTTCCTTTTATATCTAGGTGGACTAGTGTGTGAGAAGGAAGGAGAAGAGAAATACCTTTAATCGACGTTTGTCCCTGCACGACTCGAGTTAAGCTCCAATATTTTGCTCCTCAATGAATCTTGTAGACAAACAAAGTACGACCACTTCCTACTCTATCAAGATTAGTCCGAAATAGATCTATCTACTAAAGAGACAAATTCATGTGAGATTGAACATGAATTAGAAAGAAACAGGGCAAGCAAATTATATTAATGAGGACAAAACATGACTTACAGCTGTAGATGGAATGCGACAGTTCTGCCAAGTCCTCCTTGTCTAACCCTTGCTCGAAAGATCCACGATCTGAATGACGATAGCTTCACCGATTTCTCCCTATGAGATAATAGGTCTCTTGCTTTCAAATCATCTTTTTTCCAGCACCACTTATAATATCATAAGTTTGGTGTGATTCTCCTTTTCTAGCCCCCTTTTCACCATGAGAAAGCTTTGCTTATATAGCCTTGGAGAGGCTTTGTTGGCAACAGAAGTCACTCCTGGATTGCTTGCAGGAGGAGATCCCAACGCCCATTAGTTTATGTCACAATTTGTTTAATGGGGTGATCGAATGGATAAAGACTTGAGAAGATACATATTTAACTCAGGAGACTGGGTCTGGTATGTAGACAGCAAGGGAGGTCTTGATCCAACTTCCATCAGTAAATGGATTAAGGGTGGTAGATGGAAGACTTGTGAGAAGGGTGAGAAAGACTGCCTTGGGTGACAGGCCTTCGGAAGATTGGGAATGAAAAAATCAAGAGCCAAGATCCTCTTGGTTCAGAGCTTCAAAGAGCTGAGGAGCGACTTGATTGGACCCTCTAATTCCAAGTCGTTTAGTGTTAAGAAAATCACAGGAACTGATTAGAAACAATGCAACTGTTATAGTGATCCAACCTACATCATCCTATAACAGCTACAACTCGACTGGATCCTCCAATTCCAAGTTGTTCTAACATGGTAAACAAAGAGATGGAAAGAAGATTACATCCATAAAGTAAGAAATCTCAAATGCCTTATACATTAACCAGAGCGACCAACGCTTTTCAAAACTTTACAATCGAGAGCCTTCCTCAACCATCGATAGATTACAAAATACAAAGACTGAGTCCATATACTCAAAAAATTCGCCTAACAGCAGCGTGCTTAGTCATCCAAGGCTTGATGTCCCCTCAGCCGAATTTCGACAGAAATTCTTCGTCAGATGCCACCTTAACTACGCATGGATCCTGTAAGGGAAGTAGTTGAGCCATTAAGAGCCAAGTTAGCATGTGCAGACTTCTCTGTCTAGTTAGGGACTTCGGCATGGTTTATTTGGAAAAATCGATAAAAAGGACCTCTTCGAGCAGACCGCTTTCCAGACCCTCCATTCCCCACACTTAATGAATGAAAGGAGGTTTCAACCACCCGTTCTCATCTTCATTTACTCCAAGCGAAAACCAGGATCACGGTCACATCCGATGGCACCTGGAAATAGCGATGATCCTTTTGTCGACTGGACTCGACGTTGTTGGCCCCTTTTTCTTAGCTCTTTTATTTTCCAAGTGACCATGGACCATGACCTTGCTTTTATTCCCATAGGTGTTTTCAGCATTCGCAAATAGGAAGGAGCTGATCCTTTCTTATCATAGTTGCGATGGGCCAAACGCCAAGACGGCTCGATTGGGCACCATGTGTCCTTCAAATCTGATGGTCCTAAACTCACCTGACGCTGCTGTGGGCCCCAGGTCTTGGACACTCTCATTACTTCGCGCATCGGGGATATGAGGGAGCTGCTCCTTGTGCTTCGTAACCATGATGGGTGGAAAGGCGAGGAGCCCAATCACGCGCCAGGTGTTCGTTTCAGATGGATGGTTGATACTGCCCCTTGATATTGTGGGCCCGACTTTGGGCACTATCGGCACTTCAGGGTTTGGGGTTTCGAGATGTGCAATGACATAAAACCTTTGAAGTCGTGACTACCGAAAAGCTGACGTTACCAGATCTCGTGCCACGTGTCCTTTGGGATGAATGGCTTCCATCTATTCCTGCACAAAATATGGGCACTATTCATTGCGCTAACCTTGGCGCAACTTCTCTAACCGTGATTTCCTACCAATCGTTGATCTATCCATTTGGATGAATCCTAATCATTAAAATCAGACTGCACACTCGCTTGATTTAAGCCCAAAATAGATTTCTTCTGTGAGCTGCACTCGACGCTCATCGTGCCACTTGCAAACCTGATCGCTCCTGTGCTTTTGACGAGTAATGTTACTAACCTTAGGCTCCATGGGGGATAGATTCATCCCTGCGATGCTCTAAGGACTCATTTTGCAGTTCTAGTGCATTGTTGTTGGGCTATGGAGTCATTTACTAAGTCGAAACAATAAAAGTAAAAACAAAGAACATAAAGGACAATATTTACAAAACATAGGAGCAATCGAAGCCTCAGACAAAACATTTTTTTAGAAAATGCCCATTTACTGGGCTACTGAAAACTTCTTCACCTTCCAAATCTTGCAACCTGTACGTGTTATTTGAGAAAGTCTCAGAGATTTTGAAAGGCCCGATCCACAGGGCTTCAAATTTACCGTGTTTGCCCTTATCTTACTTAGGAGCATCCCATTTCAGCACCAGGTCTCCTATCTGGAATTCTTCCTTCTTGGCCTTCTTATCAAAAACCTGCTTGATCCTTTGTTGATGGTCCTAAATTCTATCCATTGCCTGCTCCCTGGCCTGCTAGACCTCCACTAACTGATGAATCCTTCGGATTATGTCATCAGGCTCCTCCTGATGATCCTGAAGGAATTTTGCTACAGGAATGGCTAAATGAGAAGGGAAAACAGCCTCCGCTCCATAGACTAATTGGAAAGGAGAGACGTCGATAGATCTCTTTGTGACCACTCGATCAACCCATAGAGCAAAATTTAATCTTGAATGCTAGGCCTTCTTGATGTCTTCCAACAATATTTTGATGATCCTTATCAGGCTTTTGTTGGAGGATTCTGCTAAACCGTTACCCTGTGGATAATATGAGGTGGAGTGAATCAGTTTGATCCCGAACTGCTCACAGAACTTGGCTAATGGCTCAGACCCAAAAGTAGCTGCGTTATCAGTGACAATCTTACTTGGGTAGCTGAACCTTGTGATGAGGTTCTCCAAGAACCCAATGATTACCTTGTGGGAAGCACTCCTGGTAGGGATAGCTTCAATCCACTTGGTAAAGAAATCTGTAGCAGTAAGGATCCATCTATGTTTCCCACTGGAAGCGGGGTGGATTTCTCCAATAAAATCTCGGCCCCACTACTGGAAAGGTCTTGAAACAACCACAGGATTTAGCGGCAAGGACTTGCGCTGTTGTTTTCCTACAAACCTTTGACATTGGATACAAATTCTAACTCCTCTATGGACATCGGCGAACAAGGTGGGCCAATAGTACCCAGCTCTGAGAATTTTGTGGGCTGTGGCCTTCCAGAAATGGTGCCCTCCACATAGGCCTCTGTGAAATTTGACCATGATCATATCAGCCTCTTGTGAATTCATGCATTTTAAAAGCACCCCCAGGGGGTCTTTCTAGTATAAAATTTGATCTATAAGGTAGTACCTGACCGCCTTGAGCTTCAGAGTTCTTGCTTTGTTTCTTTGCAGGTCGTCTGGAGGCTGCAACTCTTGCAGAAAGTATATGACATCCTTATACCAAGGACATCGAACCAATGGGGGATCCCCTTGAGGGTTTCTTTTAGACAGCTGACCCTGTTGAATTACTGAGCATTCGTTGATGAAAATTATCCCCAAAGCTTGGAAATTGGCTTCATCCAACAACTTGGCTAAACCTTGACCTTTGATCAATTTGGTAGGCTTTATTTCCAGGTCAAATTCCATAATCTTGGTGATCCACTTACTCCTCCTCTTGTCTATGTCAGGCTGAATAAAAATGTCTTTAATAGCAACTGAGGGGACATAAGAAATGATTTTTAAATGCAGGACATAGATTCTGAATGCCTTGAGAGCCTTTACCATGGCATAGGCCTGCTTCTCCATAGCATCATACCCGACTTCGGCATCCCTCAATGCTTGGCTGAAATAGGCAATAGGCTGCTCAAGTCTAAACTTGTTTGTCTGTAACAAAACAACAACCACTGTGTCAGGTGACGCAAAGGAGAAAATAAGGAAATCCTTTGAGTAGTTGGAACTAATAAGCATAGGGGCTTCTGTTAGGGCCTTCTTTATTTTCTCAAAGGAATTTCGTGATTCAGAAGTCCACCTCACTTCATTTCCTTTCCTTAACATGGTTGTTATAAGTTTTACCTCCTCAGCAAAATTAGGCACAAACCTCCTTAGAAAATTAATCTTGCCAAGGAAAGATTGGACCTCTTTCTTGGACCTCGGGACTGATAAGGCTTGTATTGCCTCAACTCTGCTAGGGTCAATCCTGACTCCTTCCACTGATACTATGTGGCCTAGTAATTTTCCCTCCTGCATGGCGAACAAAGATTTCTTGAGGTTTAATGAAATGCCAAAACTCCCGCATTTCAGGAAAACCTTCCTGAAATGACCACAGTGTTCTTTATCATATTTTGAAAACACTGTGATGTCATTCAGATAGATGACCACAAATTTGTCTTTTTCCTCGACGAAATTTATGTCCATGGCACGCTGGAACGTTGCCCCTACATTCATTAATCCAAACGACATCTTGGCATACATGAATGTGCCCCATGGAGTGGTGAATGTTGTCCTTTTCCTGTCCTCAGGAAAAATAGAGACTTGATTGTAGCCAGAGAAACCATCGATCATGGACATCCTGGATGCTCCTGTTACCCTCTGCAGTATATGTTCCATCTTTGGTAAGGGATAGTTATCCTTTCGTGAGATCTTGTTCAGATTTTTGAAGTCTACACAGAGTCTGATTTCTCCATTCTTTTTCCTTAGTAGTACCAAGTTGGCTACCCACGTTGAATATCTCAGTGGTACAATGATTTGAGCTTGAAGTAGCTTCTTCACTTCCCTCTCCATGATAGGCAGTAGCATAAGATTGATCTGTCTCAGCTTCTGCCTGAATGGATTTGCCTCTCCTTTCAACGGGATTTTATGATCGATGATAGAGGTGTCATAGGTTTTGAGGTCTTCGTAGGTCCAGGCGAAAACATCAACAAATTCCCTCAAGAGTCCAATGTATTTGGACCTCTTCTCCTTTGTCAGACTTCTTGACAATTTGACAAACTTGGGCTCACTCTTGGTGCCAATGTTGCACTAAATAGTACCAACGTCATCCTCTGAGATTTCCCCCTTTAACGACACATCATTTTTATCAAAAATCCTTTCCAAAGAAACCAGTCCCCTTGGAATGTGGTTGCTGGGGAGCTGCACAATGTCATGATTTTCTATTTTACTCAGCAACTTACCCCTATCAAGCCCTTCCTCAGAGACCAAATCTTGGTCGATATGCATCTCTGAAAATTCTTTGACAGTCTCCAAGAATTTATTTATCTCGAGATCATCCTCGAATACTTTCCAATGTTTGATGTTGTCAGGTATGGAGGGCCTGTATTTTACTTCCACATCATATTTGAATTTTTGTAGCAAGGGTACTTTGAAATTGCCTACGGATGTAGCCAAGGAATCTGCCACTGTGTTCTTTTCTCTTGGGACAAAAGAAATGTTGAATGCCAAGAAGAAACTGTCAACTAGGTCCCACACCTCATTTCTGTAGCTTCTGAGTTGAGGATGCTTAGCCTGATAAGCGTTTCTGATCTGTTGGACCACCAACTCTGCATCACCGAACACTGCTACCTCATGAATTTCCATTTCCCTCGCAACTCTTAATCCCAGAACAAGAGATTCATACTCTGCCACATTGTTGGTAGCTTCAAATTCTAGTTTGTATGACAGAGATATGGTTTCCTAAGCAGGTGATACAAAAAATACCCCAGCACCAGCACCTTCCCTGGAAGAGGCTCCATCAAAGAACATTTTCCAGATGGGGGAGATGGGGAAAGAACATTCATGAGGAGTGGTGGGCTACTTTCTAAGTTTTAAGGAAGGCTCAGGAGCATTAGTGAGTTGTAGTACACTGGAACCTAAATCAGTGTCTAGGGAAAAAATGGGATGATTGGTAGGGTTGGCCTCATCACTGATTATATAGGCTAGTTGGGCTTCCCTATATAGCCTCCTATGTTCTCCTCCAAACACTGGGATAGTAGCATATTTGAGGTCCATATGTAAAGTTCCCCCTAGTATTTTTATCCAAGATATTGATAACAACATACCGAACTTGGGGGGGACATTAGCCACTACAATATCCATGACCACACTTTTCATGGGCAACTGAAACAAGGTCACGACCAGGTCTTTGATAACTCCTAGACATTGAACTTTTCTGGAGTCAAATGAATAGAGGTCATGATAGGCTCAAGTGACTTCTAGACCTAACTCCTCCATGATAGTCTTCGGTGTGAGGTTGTGAAAAGCCCCTGAATCCATCAAGAAGTTGTGCAGTACCTTGTCATGTATGTTCAAGGAAGTGTAGAAGGGAGGGGATGAGTCATTCCTGTCTTCTACCATAGGACCTAGAATAACTGCAGACTTTTCATCTTGCAAATTAATGGAGTCTGTGGGAAGGCACGAGGTCTCAGACTGTAAAATATCAGAGAAGTGTTTCTTGAACCCTTCATGTTTAATCAATTCGGTTAGGGGCACAGGGATTCTGATCTTTTGAATTTCATGCTCAAAATTAAAAGAAGATATAAGCTTTGGGATTTCTCTTATTTCGGAAACATGATTCTGGAATATGGGAGAGAGGGGTTGGTGCTTCTTACCTCTATGACTGTCCGCTACTTTATTAGTAGGTTTCTTTGTTCTAGTGGATTGCTCAGGAATGTCAGGCACTACTGTCCTTTTGTTGGAACGCAGATCATACCTGCCTTGGCTGCCACTAGCCTTGTCTCCTTTGCTCAGTTCATTTAGCTGATTGTCCATGAGAGACTCCTCGTATGCTGATTGAGTGAGATGAGGAAAAGGAGGGGTGTCCCCGAAGCAATGGATTTCAGAATCCAACTCATCTATTTCCCCTTCTTCCCCCTTAGCCACAAAATTGTTTTAAAAATGGGCCTGAATCTTCTGGTCTTCTCTGTCTCTTCCCCTCTCCCTTTACGCAGTCGGGGAAGCAATATTCTTTGGCCTCCTGAAACCTCCTCCCTTTTCATCATTTTGGGGGCCCTTGTATTCTTTCCTCCATTCCACCTTCATTCTCTCCATCTCTACAGATAGAGACTTCACCATCCTAGTCAGTTCATCCACTTGAGGGTGGGGCACCGATGGGCTAGAAGTTGAGGCTTCCGACCTTCCCTTTCTTCTATCTACGTCAGCCTTGTTCCTCAGTCTGTCAGCTGCTAATGCATTGGATTCCACTTCTATGGCCACATCTTTCATTTGAGCTAAGGAGGTGGCTCTTCTTTCTCTCAACAAAAGACAAAAATCAGGGCCAAACGCACTAGCATAAGAAATTTTGTCCAAGGCTTCTGAGGGTTTTATTTCGGTAGGAATTTTGTTATACATCTTATTGAATCTTTTGGAGAAGTCAGAGATAGACTCTCCTTCCATATTCTTCAAAGACCCGAACTCTGTCATGTAATACATGAAATCCCTCCTATCTCCCCACTGCCTCAGGAAAACACTACCCATGGCTTTGATCCCAGTAATAGATCCGGGGGCCAATACTCTAAACCACTTTCTCACCTCACCATCCAGGCTCTGGATGAAGACTCTCATCCAGACATCTTCATTTTCAATGTTCAAGTTGTCTGCATAACTGTAGAAAGTAGCCAGGTGCTCTTCCGTAGTTACGTCCCCTTCCCTAGTGAACTTGGGCATGTATTTCAAGTAATCTCCAGTAGGGAGAGGATTCATAATATGGGGTAGGATTAAGGGAGCATATCTGGCAGCGACTATGGCATCCATTCTATTCAGAGGGGGATTAGCACCAGCCATAGGAATATTAGGTGGAGGAGATCTTGGAGGAGAAGAAGTTCACGAAGGGGCTACTGGGAATGAGTCTCGAAGTGGAGTGGGAAACAAGAGGGGATTTAAGGAGAAGGCTAACGAGCTCAAGTCAACAGGTGCTCCTCTTTTCACAAGAGTAGTAACAGTAATAAGAGGAGGAGTAGTAAATATAGGAGTGGGGAAATATTTTGTAGTCCTGGGTCTACGCCAAGGTATAGCTTCATAGGAGAGGGGAGTGACAAGGCTTTCTCCCTCCAATCCCAGAACAGGAGGGGAAAATTCAGCAGGAACACTCCCAAAATTCAGGAAACGAGAAACCTCAGAACGAGGTCTATTAGGAAACTGAGGAGGAGAAAATGGAGTTCCTACAGAAGGAGATGGCGGATTACCTGGTTTGGCGGTGGAAGCTTCCTCTTCAAAGGCCTTTCCTTTTCTGAGAACCACCTCTGGATTAGTTTCAGGTGTAGATAGAGGCAGATGTGGATGAGACCACATGTGTCTACCTCTGAAAGCCACAATTAACTGAGCAGGTTTTCCACAGTGGAGTCGTCACAATGGAGTTGCCAGGTGCATAGTAGAAATCTTCAAAGTCTCTGATACTCGATGCACCTTCAGAATTAGAGGCTCAATGTCATTCAATCCCGAGGAAAATTTTCAACTTCGTCCCCGACAACGGTGCCAGAAATGTTGGCGACAGAAGTCACTCCTGGATTGTTTGCAAGAGTAGAGCCCAACTCCCATCAGTTTATGTCACAATTTTTTTAATGGGGTGATCGAATGGATAAAGACTCAAGAATATATAGCTTTAACTCAGGAGATTGGGTCTGGTATGTAGACAACAAGGGAGGTCTTGATCCAACTTCCGTCAGTAAATGGATTAAGGGTGGTAGATGGAAGACTTGTGAGAAGGGTGAGCAAGACTGCCTCGGGCGACAGGCCTTTAGAAGCTTGGGGATGAAAAAATCAAGAGCCAAGATCCTCTTGGTTCAGAGCTTCAAAGAGATGAGGAGTGACTTGACTGGACTGTCCAATTCCAAGTCGTTCAGTGTTAACAAAATCACAGGAACCGATTAGAAACAATGTAACTGTTACAGTTATCCAACCTACATCATCCTATAACAGCTACAGCTCAACTGGATCCTCCAATTCCAAGTTGTTCTAACACGGTAAACAAAGAGATGGAAAGAAGCTGACATCCATAAAGTAAGAAATCTCAAATTCCTTATACATTAACCAGAGTGACTAGCGCTTTTCAAAACTTTACAATCAAGAGACTTCCTCAACCATCAATAGATTACAAAATACAAAGACTGAGTCTATATACTCAGAAAATTTGCCTAATAGAGGCGTGCTCAGTCATCCAAGGCTTGATGTCCCCTCAGTCGAATTTAGACAGATATTCTTCGTCAGATGCCACCTTAACTGCACATGGCTCCTGTAAGGGAAGTTGTTGAGCCATTAAGAGCCAAGTTAGCGTGTGCAGAATTCTCTGTCTAGTTAGGGACTTCGGCATGGTTTCTTTGGAAAAATCGGTACACAGGACCTCTTCAAGCAGACCGCTTGCTAGACCCTCCATTCCCCACACTTAATGAATGAAAGGAGGTTTCAACCACCCGTTCTCATCTTCATTTACTCCAATCGAAAACCAGGATCGTGGTCGCATCCAATGGCACCTGGAAATCACGATGATCCTTTCGGTGACTAGACTCGACATTGTTGACCCCTTTTGCTTAGCTCTTTTATTTTCCAAGTGACCATAGACCGTGACCCTGCTTTTATTCCCATAGGCATTTTCGGTGTTCGCGAATAGGAAGGAGTTGATCCTTGCTTATCATAGTTGCGATGGGCCAAACGCCGAGATGACTTGATTGGGCACCACACATCCTTCAAATATGACGGTCCTAAACTCACCGAACGCTGCTGTGGGCCCTAGGTCCTAGACGCTTTCGTTACTTCGCACATTGGGGATATGAGGGAGCTGCTCCTTGCGCTTCAAAACCATGATGGGCGGAAAGGTGGGGAGCCTAATCACGTGCCAGGTGTCTGTTTCATATGGACGGCTGAGACTGCCCCTTGATACTGTGAGCCTAACTTTGGGTACTATCAGCACTTCGAGGTTTGGGGTTTCGAGATGTGAAATGACATAAAACCTTCACCCTTTGAACTCGCGACCGCCGAAAATCCGATGTGACCATATCTCATGCCACGCATCCTTTGGGATGAACGACTACCATCTATTCCTATGAAAAATATGGGCGCTATTCATTGCGCTAACCTCGATGCAACTTCACTAACTATGATTTCTCGCCAATCGTTGATCTGTCCCTTTGGATGAATCCTGATCGTTAAAATCAGGTTGCTTGCTCACTTGATTTAAGCTTAAAATAGATTTCTTCTGTGAGCTACGCTCGGTGCTCATCGTGCCACTTGCAGACCTGATCACTCCTATGCTTTGGACGAGTAATGTTACTAACAGGCTCAACAACTTGGGATATATTTGGGGTGAGTTGAGAATTTTCCTCCTTCAGTTAGGGATCTTCCCTAAGATCATTGCTTGATTGAGGATTCAAATCCAACTGCCTTCTAAGATTGAAAATATCCTTCCCCCATTCTTATCAATAAATCAACTGCTGCCCAAAATAGGTAGCGCTCCCTCAAAAGGGCCATCAGATCGTTATAGCACTCCCAAGTAGGATTTAGGGGAGCGCCAGCACTCCTGAGGGTAGGAGCGCTCCTACAAAAGGGAAAATGAGGGTTATAACGCTCCTTGATATCTTATAGGGGGGTGCCAGCACTCCTGAGAGAGGTATAGGGGAGCGCTCCCCTCCAAAAACTTAGTTTTTTGGGTGCTTTCAGATGGCAAGAGGTTCATAAGCCTGTTGACTCATTTCTCTTCTTCCAAATCAAATGTTTGAGGTGTTTCAAGTGTCCTTCTCATGTCGTTACAGGCACGACATAGGCATCATGGCAGTATGCTTTCTTTGACACTTGTGACACTTGTGAGCAAAATGCGACACTTGCGACCCTTGTAATGACGACACTTGCGACACTATCAAGGTGAGTATTTTTTATGTGTAACAGTCGCAAACAAAACCAATATTTCATTATCAATCTTGTAGAACCCTGTAAGCAGCATTGAAACAACAGCATAAAATGTGTGATAAGACTATCTTTGATCCTCCAGTCTACAAGGGGGTCCCACCTACTAGTATTATGTATCATTAGCATAGTTTAAATAATAGGCTTTAGCAATATTTTGGGGGCGAAATCCTCGTTGTGATTTTAATAATCAACATGTATCTGTAAATATAATGGATAAAATTTCTCATTGTTACCTAGTTTATGGAGGATTAGGTCTTAATTTCATGGCTAAGATCATCATGGAAGAGTTATGTATTTCATGTATGAATGAGAATTCAAAGAGTATGTTGTCTTATAATAGTTAGCAAGAAGTTACAATCGGTGAAATCAAGGATGTGACCTTATTTTTTTGTTCTCACCCAGAGATAAGAACCACTTGCAATATTCAAGTGATTGACATGCATGTCAGTAATTATTCCATCATTTTGGGTAGATACTAGAAAACATTAACTGGTGGATACATTTCACTGGATGGGACACACATGTCTCTTTCCAAGAATGGAAAGAATGTTAAGAACCAAATATCAATATAGCATAGAAAAACCTCAGAAAAAGTACTCAACACATTGAAAAATAGATAATTTCAAATAATAAGCCTCTTCGAGGGGGCAACCTCCTTTTACTAAATGTTCAAGTACAAGATGATTCCAAATGAAAATGTCTCCTTGGTATATATAGGAGACTAGGAGGTATAATTACAACTAATGGAATAAAGATAACATAAATAAAATAACATTACTAATGTAATATGCCCCAATTAAGGGGTAATGAGCCAATATTAGGGATTAACATCAGCCACGAAGAGACTTTTTTATATCCTTTGCAACTTGACACCCTATACCCCAAGAGGAAACATTCCCCCGAGTGTCCATATCCTGCATGTTGATGAATATTTTTGTCAGCAGTTCTTAATCGACAAAGAAGTTGCCAGGCTACTCTTTTTTTTCGTATTTAATTGCGAAATATTGTGTGCATCTTACTCATCAATTTCTACATATTCAGTGATGAAAAATATTTTGAAAATACAATAAGTATTTGTTGCAATTGACATGGTTGTTGGTCAGCTTTTGTCTTAGACAAGTTCATCCTTCTGCACATGGAAAAAATCTTAGAAGAAACATCACTATCAACATATGACATGGCAAAGAGAAAAAAAAATTGGCTTATGATTACTTGCATGGTGGAATATTCATGAGTCGTGAAGTGTTTAAGAGACATAAGAATGTTATTACAAGGTACAAAGAGTATGCACACTTCTTGTATTAAGAGAGCTTCATAAAGGAATAGTTAACCTACATTATGAATATTATATTGTTTTCTTAACAATATTAAGAGCTCATATACTATATGCAAAAGGTTGTGGATATAGCATGTGAGATTGATAAGATGATTAATGGATATAGAGAAAAAATCAAAATCAAATCATTAGTATAGATATACATCTTATAAGTGAAGTTTAGTAATGATATAAGTCTCCTAAAAACTTATTTACCATATCATTTTAAAAAGCATGGTACAAGGGGTGTTTAAGGTTGGTTCGTATATGATATTTCAAAGAAAAGTTATTACAACACATTTTATATCAAATTGGAGAAAACGTATAATGGAATAATGTTATTGTTGGCAAGTTTGCACGGAGTAAATGGGCATTGGCATTGTTCCCACTGACATCAGACTTAAGAAACTCAATTAACACAATGAACAGGTGGTCAAAGGCTTAGTTGAAAATGCCAAGAAAAGTGCATTATAAGTTATATCAACAAAGCTCACATGTTAAGGAGTTTTCCAGTTAAGAGGAGTTAGACTTGTGTGATAAGTGAGACAAAAGTTAACATTGGCAGCTACATCAACTAATGTAAAAACTTTCTGATCTTAGTAAGAGTGAGAGAAACACAAAAAGAACAGAGTGTTTTCAAGAACTCAGTGATGGGTTTTTAACAATTAGATAAAAACGCAGAGGTTCATTCACGTTTTTACTTGGAACTCCATTGCTCATTTTCCAAAGAGAAAAATGGAGAGGTTCATTCATGATTTTTCTTGGAACTGTGTTGCTCATTTGTCGAAGAGAAAAAAACAGAGGTTCATTCACATTTTTTCTTGGAACTCTGTTGCTCATTTTCTGAAGAGAAAAAAAAAGAGGTTCATTCATGTTTTTTCTTGGAACTTTGTTGCTCATTTGTCGAAGAGAAAAACACAGAGGTTCATTCATGTTTTTTCTGGAACTCTATTGATCATTTGCTGGAAGGAAAACATAGGGGAAAATGTGTTATAGATCTAGAATAAAGGTATGAAATGCTTGATTGATTGAGCAATTACATCTAAGGTTAATGCATTAAATAGTTAAAGGTTGTCTTTGTAATTCAAGTATACATTGAGGTGATTATTTAATGCAATGAAGATTATCTACAGATTTGATTTCCAGGTTTATAATAGAGTAATCATGAATAGATTGAGCTTATCAGTTTTGGCATTGACAAAGTGTGAACAGAGTTGCATGTGAGTAAGACAAGTGTTGGTTGAAAACAATAACATGTTTGGAAAAGATAGAATTGATGGTTACAAGTTTTTTTTCACAGAAAGAAATTAACAAAAGGATATTGACAGTTTAAGAAGAGTGTTTGAAATAGGTTGAAGCCATTACTAAGGGAGGAAGGGAGGAGCTAGGGAGACTAACCATCTCATTGCAAGTTGAATCTTTCATTCAGACAGTAGAAGTTGTCATTCATTAGGTGTTGAAGATAAAGAGGTAGTATCCTCATCTAAGTATTTGCTCAGACAAAATTTGATGTAATTGAAGTAGCTTTCTTGCTTTACATCCACAAGAAGAAGAAGAGGTTTTTCCCTTTATTGGTTTCCTCATAAATGTTTTGTGTCTTTGTCTATTTCATGTGATTGATGGTTACTAATTCATTTTCACTAAGACAAAATATTTATTAGGTTTTAAGCTGCATTAAAGAAGCAATTTGTGTTAAAGAGATAAAAATGAAAATTGTGTATACAATTGATTCACCCCCCCCCCCCCC
>CBVK0100589614.1:0-12761 GCA_900067695.1 Picea abies | reverse complement strand
AAGTTAAAGACATTCCTTTACTAAGATCACCAAGCTCCTTGGCACAAGTGCAGACTCACTTATTCCAACTCCATCATGTCTCCACACACTATACACAATATGAAATGTCACGATGACCTCTCTCTTTTATATACAATCCTTAGGGGTCATCATAGACGCCCCTCCACAAGTCAACATCAAATTAGACTATCTTGTGGATGTGAAGCCCCAACACAAACCGACAAATCCCATCACCAAATCCATGAATCCCCAACTTCATTATAAAGGTGGTTTTTACCAAACGAATAGTGTAATGTGGTGCCCACGACAATTCCCACGTTCCTGACACCTAGGCCACGTGAGAATACCTTCTCGAATGGTATTCATACACACACTCATTCTCCCTTCACATGAGATGTATTTGATAATGTGGTAGGCCACTTCAGGCTAAGGCTGGGGTAGACTTTCCCTTTTGATGCCATTTTTGTCATATGGCCTTTCATTTCTTTGGAAAAAAAAATTCTTTGCATTTGTGGCCTCTTGTCTCTCTTTATAGTCCCATGGAAAATGCTAAGGAAAGTTGGAGACTCTACTTATATAATCTTTATCAACCAATATCTCTAATCCCATGACGACAATTACATATTATTGACCTCTGATATTCTAAAAACTTTAATGCAAATTTTAAAGCAATCTCCTTATCATATCCCCTCAGTCTATCAAAATAGCCTAACCAGTGGCTTCTATGAAAAATCTCAACCAATTCAAGGTTTTAATAAACCTTAGAGGTTTATGTGGGTTCCCTTCTATTGAACCCAACCCCCATTCTCACCTTTTTTGAAGCTTTAGAAAGAAAGGCAAATGTGTGGGTGCTAAGATGGTTAACATGTCAAGTTAGTTTCTATGTTTTGCAATTCTGATTATATACCAGTTTTTTTATTTCAATTTTTTTTCAAATGATTTGAAAGCACTGTGGTTAGGGTTTCTTGTTATGGGAAGAAGAATTAACCCTTAATCTTGCTATGTGGAAGGCTACAATATTCTGGACCAGATATATAAGGTGTAGTAAAGGTTGGTCTTAAACTAATTAGGTATGAGGACCCTGATCAATTTCCTATAGGAGACAAGGTGAAGGCCTAGGGTGAACTATGGAAAATAAAATTCTTTAGGAGAGATCACTTTTGAGGGGAATACTTGCAGGGTTGAGTTATTTTGTAGAAGAATTGAGGCAGCATGCAAGTTTGCAAAATAAGCAGGTTTTATAGTACCTTTGAAAAACAAGAAATATTTCGGCTTACAGTTGCATCGAAAGTTTCAAATTTATGATGCCTTATGGAGTCGAGTTTTAGTGCAGGATGTTGGTTGACTTTATGCAAGATACTATGGGAGAAAAAATATACATCATAACCTAGGAGGGTTGTAGCTTGAGTTGCACATGTGTATGGGGAAAATCATTAAAATGAAACCCTGAGCTCAAATGTGGGTTTGTGGGAAAAAGATCGATTAATCTTATGGTACTTCTATAGTGATTTGAAATACCAACAATCTTATGATGGCTTTAAAATTCACATGCAGGGTTATGAGGGTGGTTTCCCAGGGAGCCAAAGCATACACAATTATGCAGTTAACCTGAGAGTGAAAAAAAATTCCAGCAGAGGCTGAGGATTTCTACCAAAATTTTCTTGTAGGCCCGAGGTTTTGGATTTTGCTCGAATATTGAGCTCTGTTTTTTCAAATTCTCCTACTATTCCTCTTTGAGGACTCTTCCCATTGAACCCTTGCTTGTTCGAAGAAACTTCTTGTGATCTATATAACTTGTTGAGATTGGATATCATTGTTGAGTTTTATGAGTCAAGTTGTGGAGCATAAATATCAAGGGTGGAAACTCTTAACTTGAGTTTCAATTTTTTAGCGCTCTAAGTCTATGTAACAGTTGTGTCATTATGTATGTTAACAATCATTTGTCTTATATAGACTATCTTCACCATTTCAAATCCTTGTGACATTCCTTGTAATCATATTATACTTTTAGTCATGAAGTCACACTTTTTGTCATGAAATGCCACCTTTTTGTCACGAAGTTCCCTCTCCCTCGATGTNTAGTTTTGTCACGAAGTTCCCTCTCCCTCGATGTGTAGACCGAGGTCCACCTCGATTTTCTCATCTTGTGCATGTGGAATTTTTTTATTGACCATGCAAAACATTATGTGTTTCTTTTGCAAATTATTAAATCAATAATATGAGAGTGAATTGTGAGTACCTAAGGGTCTTATGCTTGATTTGTTTTTGTTGATATTTGTTGTATGTTGCTTGTTGATGTTGTTGTCATTTGAATGTTGTTTGCAAGTCAATTTTGTTGTTGCAAGGAATCTTGTGAGTTGGCAGAGTATCTTGTAGAGAACATATTATCTTGTAGATGATGGAAGTTATTTTTTTTTCATGTGGCATTGACCATGGTGATGCTCACTGTATAAGAAAAAAATCATTTTTCTTAAAAAATGTGCTTGTTGTAGCTTTTTGTGAATTCTTGTAGGTGATCTTGTAGAAAACATATTTTTTCTATAGGTTTTCCAGTAGACTATTATATTGGCCCGAGTGATGGTTTAAGGCTTTTGGAGATTGGGTAGAGAGATCTAGAAGTGATTTGGGGGTAAATGAAAAGTGATATTAATGAAAATATTTTAAAAATGGAGTTTATGAAAGGACTAGTTAAATGTAAAAATGAAAAAAAGGGTATGATGTGTATAACATGAATGGTGATATAATATGGAAATTGTATTAGTGAAAAGTGATATGGTGATGATGATTGGAGATCATATCTAAAAACCCACAAGTTCTTCTCATCCCTTAGTTTTGAACAAATAAAGTGATCTATGTAAGTCACGAATGCTGAAAAAACCATACGTTTATGTTATGTTCTTTATTCATATTGTATGGTGTATTTTCTCCTTTTGCAGTTGTGTTGGATGTAATTAGCCTTTAGAGGCTAGGGATATCTCTTTGATGCTAGTAAATTGGAGCATAAGTACAAAGTTAAAATATTTGCAAAATTTCCATACTTACATTGAAAACTCATAATTGTTGTAGATTGCATTTGACCACCCATAATTTTTGTTGGCTACCCATTGTTGTTGTTGTTGAGAGGTGGCTATTGGAGCTTTCAAATTGAGTGTTGTTTGTAAATCTCGTGTTTTGATTTTTTTCTTGTTCTTGTGATTTGTTGATGCCTTGTTTCCTCATTTATTGTGTCAATCCTTTCCTTTTTGGGTAGATGTTAGAGGCCTTTGGTTGATACGTATTTCCCTTGATACTTGCAAAATATTTTGTCATTAAAATTTTCGCTTTTGCTTTTTCCTTTTATCATTTTTTCTCAAGGAAATGGTGCCATTGTTGGTTTTCACCATTGCCCTGCCTTATCAAAGAATATTTTTTGTCAATCACATCCAAATTATGTGTTTTCACTATGTTTGTAAACTCTTCCCTTGTCATAGGCTTGTTGTATCTTTCGAGTCTAAATCCATTCACCAATTATGGAATCCATTCTTCATTTATAGTCTTGATTTGGACTGGACCATTGTAATTACATGTATTAATTATGTATGCCCCCAACCATCTTTTCATCAATTTTCCTTTGAAGTATTAAAATCTAGAATCAAATAATAAGGCCTAGTCTCCTTCTTTGAATTTGTCAAGATTTATGCTCTTATCATGCCATATTAATTGTTGTAGTTGTACTACCTCAATGTGGAAGAGTGCTTGCATTCTATACTCATCTAAGACATTTAATTGTTGTAATATTTCTTATTGTGTTGATGAGAGGTCCATATTTAGTTCATATGTTGTTCTCAAGGTGAAAAAATAAAACTCAATAGGAAATATGGCCTTCTTACCATAAACTAGCTCATAGGGTGTAAAACCTGTTGTAGTCTTCCAAATTATATTGTATGCCCATAATGCCTCTATCATTTTTCTTTCCAAATCATTTTTATTCATGCTAATTTTTTTGGTGAGGATGTTCTCTAACTCTTTGTTAGTCACTTATGCTTGTCCATTGGCTTGTGGGTGATAAGGAGTGGAATTCTTGTGGTGAATGTGATGTTATTGCATGATTTGTTCTATGATCTTGGAGGTGAATTGAGCTCCTTGGTCTATGACTATCTTATTAGGGAATCCAAATCTTGAAAATATATTATCCTGTAGGAAATCAACCACTTTTTGTTTTGTATCTACTTTCATTGTTTTCACTTCAACACACTTGGTTAAAGGTAATTAGTGCAGATTGGGATGTATCTTTTCTATCATGAAGGGGGGTCAATAGGCCCTACAAATTCCAAGCCCTACTTATCAAAAGGTTCTAGTGATATGTGGGGTAGTATGCACATTTCATTCCTTTTTGTGGGTTTCCCCATCCTTTGGCACTCATCACAATGAGATGTATATTGTTGAGCATCCTTGTGTAAGGTAGGCCAACAGTAACCGACTTGCAATATTTTGTAGGTTGTCATATTTGTTGCATATTTTCCTCCACACGATTCATCATGGTAGGCATGGAGGATGTCATGCACCTCATCTTCTCTTATACATCTCCTTAAGACTTGACCTGGCCCAAGCTTGAACAAATATCCCACAATCCAAGTGTATGTTGCACTCTTTCTTACAATTTTTCATATATCCCTATAGGGAAGATGTTGAGGAAACCTCCTTGTTTTTAAATAGTTGGATATGTCAAAAAACTAGGGGGTTTGTACTGAAATTGAAAAAAGGTGCTCATCTAGAAAATGATCATCTATCACGTCTCCATTTGCAGGAATTGTTAGACTTGTTAAAAAATATGCAACAACATTTTTCTTTAATGGCTTGTCAATAATGGTTAGATCAAATTGTTGCAACAACAATAGCCACCTAATTTTTCTTCCATTAATACCGGATTTTTTCATTAAGTACTTAATGGAAGAATGATCAATATGCGCAAAAACTTGATATACAGTGACATATTAATGTTTAAATTTTTTTAGAGCATAAACTGCTACAAGAAATTTGTTTTCAATGATTGTGTAGTTTAGCTCTGCACCAGACAAGTTTTTTCTTGTAAAATAAATTGCATAAGGTTTCTTATATTCATTTTTTCCCAAAACTTCCCCTATTTCTTTGTTTGAAGCATCTGTATGGATGTGAAATGAAAGAGTCCAATTGGGACCTTGAAGATCAGGTGTTGCAATGAGTTTTTCCTTGATATTTTTAAATTCATTTTGACATTTTGGTGTCAAACAAAAGCCTATATATTTAGAAAACAAAGAAAACATAGTAGAGGCTAATTTGCTAAAATATTTGATGAATCTTCTGTAATAACCTACATGTCCAAGGAAGATTTTAACATATTTTTGTTTTAGAAGTGTAGGCATATGTTTAATGATTTTTACCTTGTTTTGATCTACTCCAATCCCTCTAGAAAATAAGCGGTGTCACAGAACAACCCCCTGATTCATAAGGATGTTGCATTTTCCAAGGCTAAGGGAGATGTTCATTTCTTCACACCTCTAGAGAACCTTATCAATATTAATCAATGCTTCTTCAAAATAGTTTCCATAGGGAGAAAATTCATCCATGTAAATTGTTGAACAAGTTGAGAAACTGAGAGGGGGGGGGTGAATCAGTTGTATACACAATTTTCACTTTTATCTCTTTAAAACAGATTACTTCTTTAATGCGGCTTAAAAACTAATAAATATTTTGTCTCAATGAAAATGAATTAGTAACCATCAATCACATGAAATGGACAAAGACACATAATATTTATGAGGAAACCCATAAAGGGAAAAACCTCGTCTTCTTCTTGTGGATGTAAAACAAGCAAGCTACTTCAGTTACATCATATTTTGTCTGAGAAACTACTCAGATGAGGCTACTTCGTCTTTATCTTCATCACCTATTGAAAGACAACTTCTATTGCCTCAATGTAAACTTCAACTTGCAATGAGATGGTTAGTCTCCCTAGCTCCTCCCTTCCTCCCTTGGTACTGGCTTCAACCTATTTCAAGCACTCTTGTTAAACTGTCAATATATTTTTGTTAATTTCTTTCTGTGAAAACAAACCTGTAACCATCAATTACATCTTTGCCAAACCTGTTATTTTTTTCAACCAACACGCATCTTACTCACATGCAACTCTGTTCACATTATGTCAATGCCAAAACTGATCAACTCAACTTGTTCATGATTACTCTGTTATAAACCTGGAAATCAAATCTATAGATAATCTTCATTGCAATAAATAATGACCTCAATGTATATTTGAATTACAAAGACAACCTTTAACTATTTAATGCATTTACCTTAGATGTAATTGCTCAATCAATCAAGCATTTCATACCTCTATTCTAGATCTATATCAGATTTTATTCACTGTAAAAACAACCATACAATCTGCAACATCAGAGTGTACCTCTTATCTATGCATTTCTCATTTAAGGAAAAAATCAACTATTAACCTCTAGACTTTTCACAATCAAGAAACCAAACACATACCTCTGCACTTTCTAACTGTCTCAAACACATTTACCCCTGCGTTTTCCTTCCAGCAAATGAATAATGGATTTCTAGGTAAAAATGTTTTTGAATCTCTACGTTTTCCTCTTCAGAAAATGAGCAACAAAGTTCCAAGAAAAAATGTTTTTGAATGTCTACATTTTTCTCTTCGGCAAATGAGCAACAAAGTTCCAAGAAAAAACGTTTTTGAATCTCTACGTTTTTCTCTTTGGCAAATGAGCAACAGAGTTCCATAAAAAAACGTTTTTGAATCTCTACATTTTTCTCTTCAGCAAATGAGCAACAGAGTTCTAAGAAAAAATGTTTTTGAATCTCTATGTTTTCATCTTCGGCAAATGATCAACAGAGTTCTAAGAAAAAACGTTTTTGAATCTCTACATTTTTCTCTTCAACTAAAAAACCCATCACTGAGTTCTTGAACACACTCTGTTCTCTCTGTGTTTATCTTTCACTCTTACCAAGATCAGAAAGCTTTTACATTAGTTGATGTAGCTGTCAATGTTAACTTTTGTCTCACTTATCAAAACCCATCACCGAGTTCTTGAACACACTCTATTATGTTTGTGTTTCTCTCACTCTTACCAAGATTAGAATTTTTTTACATTTGTTGACGTAGCTGTCAATGTTAACTTTTGTCTCACTTATCACAAAAGTCTAACTCCTCTTAACTAGCAAACTTCCTTAACATGTGAGATTTGGTGATATAACTTATAATGCACTTTTCTTGCCATTTTCAACTAAGCCTTTGACCACCCATTCATTGGGTTAATTGAGTTTCTAGTCCAATAACAAGCAAATCAAACTCTTACTCATAAATGCAATAATGAGAAGTTTGACATCAATGACAACAATGCCAAGGCCCATTCACTCTATGCAAACTGGCCAACAAACTCCCCCTTTGACATTGATGGAAAACTTAAACATGTTCTCCCCCTTTTTTCATCTATGGCAAAGGATCAATCATAGTCCTCCTGTCAGAAATGCCAAGAAATACCAAGAGAAGATCACCTGTACAACAGCTGAAACAACATCAACTCCCCCTATCAAAAATACATGAATCTGTGCAAACTGCAACCAACCAAGAAAATCTATTGTAGAGGGGCCAAGATTCTAATAACAGAGCTAAAAATGCACCATGGAAACCTGTAATCTTAAGTATAAGGAAAGAGAAAGATAATTACAGAAGGCAAACCCCAAATTGATCCCTAAGACTTTCAAATTGCATTTTAGGTAAGGGATTAGTAAATATATCAACAATCTGATCTTTCATACCAACATACTCCAACTTAATGATGTTACTTAAAACCTGCTCTTGGATAAAATGAAATTTAATAGGAATTTGTTTCGTTTTGGAATGCATAACTGGGTTTTTAGAGATACTAATGGCACTGGTATTTTCACAGAAAATAGGAATAGGAGCATCATAGTGAATGTGTATTTCTGATAACATTTGTTTCATCCAGAGAACCTGAGTGCAACAATTTGCAACTGCAATGTATTATGCCTCAGTAGTAGAAAGGGAAATTGCTAATTGTTTATTGCTAGACCAATTCACCAAACATCCTCCAAGATAGAATGTTGCTCCACTAGTACTCTTCCTATCATCAACACAACCTGCCCAATCAACATCAGTGAATGCATACAAATCAAGCTGATTACCCTTAGGATACCATAAACCATACTCTGTTGTGCCCTTAGGATATCTGAGGATCCTTTTGACTGCAAGTAAATGAGAATCTTTAGGAGAGGCATGAAACCTAGAAAATTGACAAACTGCATGCATAAAATCGGGCCTTGTAGCTGTAACATATAGAAGACTGCCAATCATAGATTTGTACATTGTCTGCTCAACATCGTCATTTTGACTTAACTTACATCCAGTAACCATGGGAGTGCCAACTGGTTTACAATCTTGCATTTGAAATTTCTTGAGCATTTCATTGATATATTTAGTTTGAGAAATGAAAATACCTTCATCAGATTGAGTGATTTGAAGACCTAAGAAAAATTTCATTTCACCAAGCATGGACATCTCAAACTCATTTTGCATACTTTAAGCAAAATGTTGGCTAAGTTGATCATTATCACTCCCAAAAATAATATCATCTACATAAATCTCAACAATGACCAAGCTATCATGTTCTTCTTTTATATAAAGATTACTGTTAGTGTTGCCTTTTCTGTATCCTTGTTGCCTTAAGTATTTATCAAGCCTGGAATACCAAGCTCTTGGAGCTTGCTTTAGCCCATACAAAGCCTTTTTCAACCTGTAAACATGATTTTCTGTTTCTTGCACCTGAAACCTATCTGGTTGTTCCATGTATACTTCTTCCTCTAATTCACCATTTAAAAATGTAGATTTTACATCCATTTGATAAACTTTAACGTGCTTGGAACTTGCATAAGCCAAAACCAACCTAATGGATTCCATTCTTGCAACAAGAGCATAAGTTTCTCCATAATCTATGCCTTCTACCTGTGCATACCCTTTACAAACCAGTCCAGCTTTATTTCTAGTCACCTTACCTGCTTCATCCAACTTATTTCCGAAGACCCATTTAGCCCCAATAACATTCTTATTTAAAGGTCTAGGAACCAATTCCCATGTCTCATTCTTTTCTATTTGACTAATATCTTCTTTCATTTCTTTCATCCATTATTCATCATTGATTGCTTATTCAACATTCTTGGGTTCAAACAGAGACAGTAATGATACATGTTCGTGATTTGAACTAGATTCTTGCCTTTTGCTTCTAGTTTCAACACATGCATGTATATCACCAATGATTTTCTCTTCAGGATGATTTCTTTGTACCCTTTTGTTTGGAGTCTTAGATGGAGTTGAACCTTGCACCAAAGTAGGAATCAAATTTTCATTGTTAGCTGATTTAGTTTCCTCTATATCACTTGATTCTTCTTCCATTTTCAGTTTGTCATATATTTCATATGTCTGATGATGTTTCTGTCCAATTTTGGATTTTAAAAATGAAGATTCATCAAATTTAACATCTATGGCTTCAACAACTTCCTTCAATCTGAAATTGTAGCACTTATAAGCTTTTCTTGAGCATGAATATCCAACTAAAATGCCTTCATCAGTTCTAGAATCCAACTTTGCCATATTTTTATCAACTTTCTTTATGTAACACTTAATACCAAAGATTCTAAAGTGTTTTACACTTGCTGGCCTACCTTTCCATAATTGATAAGGTGTTTTGTCATAGTTATTTCTCAACAAGCTTCTATTCATAATATGAACAACAATATGGACAACTTGAGGCCAAAGTATGTTACTCAATTTAGATTCATTTAGCATTGTTCTTGCCATCTCCATAATAGAATTATTTTTCCTTTCAACAACACCATTTTGTTGAGGTGCTTCAGTAATAGAAAAATGTCTTTTGATACTATTATCATCACAATACTTATTGAATTATTTAGAAACAAACTCTCCCCCATTGTCTGATCTTAAGCATTTAATTTTCATGTCAATTTCATTTTCAGTCAATTCTTTGAAAATTTGAAAACAATTGAATGTTTCAGACTTCTTTTTCAAAAGAAACATCCAATTCATCCAAGTAAAGTCATCCACAAATAACATAAAATATATTTCACCATTTAATCCTATTGTCCTCATAGGTCCACAAACATCAGCATGTACTATTTTCAAAGGTTTTGTTGTAGAGTGTTCTTTGGTCTTAAACCTAACTCTAGTTTGTTTACCATGTTGACATTGTTTGCAAATAGAACTGGTAAGATTCTTCATGACAGGTAAATCTCTTATAGCTTCATTTTTTGTTTAACTGAATCATATTTTCAAGGTTAATATGCCCAAGCCTTTTGTGCCACAACCAACTTTCATCTTCATTCCCAAGATAACAATTTTCATTTTTCTCATCTAGTATGTAAATGTTGCTCAGTGTTCTTGTAGCTGTTCCAACTAACCTATTTGTTTTGACATCTCTTATTTGACAATTTTTAGAATAAAAAATCATATAATGCCCTTTATTACAAGTTTGAATTACACTCAATAAATTGTGTTCAATATCCTCAACCAACAAGACATTTTCAGCCATAATATTTTTGTTATTCAGATACACAGTACCTCTTCCAAATATCCTAGCTAATTGTTCATTACCAACAGTGACTATACCTTCTTTTCCTTCATCTAATGTAACAAAATTTTGTTTTCTACCTGTCATTTGTTTTGAACATCCACTATCCACACACCATTTTACTTTATGATCAGCCTGTAAAGCTAGAGTGCATTTTTTAGAATCTAAATGGTCACTTTTATTTTTCCACCATCTAGCTTTCAGATTAGTGTAATTGGGTTCAACAGATTTCTGAAAGTTCATTGGACAGTTTCTTGACACATGTCCAAAATTATTACACCTATGACATTCAACCTGAAACCTTAAAACATAAAATCTGTTATAGGAATTGTTTACACTATTTTGAATGGGTCTATCATGCCTTCTTCCATAATCAAACCTAGATTTGTCATGACTGTTATGTGCAATTATGTTTCTTGAAAAGGCATTGCAAAAAGCAGCTTGATGTCCATACTTGTAACAAAAGAAACAATAGCCATCAAACCTGTTCCAGTTCCTATCATAGCTTCTTCTATGTACTGTTGAAGTCTGATTTCCTTCTTGGTTTACTGATTTCATCTGCTTGCTGGTGTTTTTCACATTTGTATGTTCTGTACCTACTTTTTCAAAACTTGTACTAGTACTTGCATTAGTAACCTCAAATTTATAACCAATTCCAGTTGTTTCATTTGTTGGTCTTTGATTACTAATAATCTGTTTCAAAATCCTTGATCTATCATCCATGTTATTTTCTTGTACCTTCTTTCTTAATGAGACAACTTCAAGTTTCAGACCATCATTTTCCTTTTCCTTTTCTACAAGAAAATTGTTTAGTGCTTCCTCAGTTACTCTAGCTTCTTTTGTTTTGAGCTTTAAATCAATTATCATAGTTTTAGTGCTTTCTATCAACTTGTTAGATTTTTGTATCTCATTTTCAAGATTCTTAATTTCTTCTTTGAAATGTTTACATTCTCTTCTTACCTTTCTAAGTTTAGTCAAAGCACTTACAAGCTCAGCTTCCAAATCAACTTCACCTTCTTCTTCTTCATTAACTTTATCATTCTGATTTTCTATAGCCATAAACAGTCTTATATTTGAGCTAACATCACTTTCATCTGATTCTGAACAGTCACTAACATCTTTAATAAATAGACTTTTCTTTTTATATGAGTTTCTTTGAAAAGACTTCTTATACTTGTTCTTGTATTCTTTACTCTTTATATTTCTTTCTTCTTCACCATCATAATGCTTATTGAAAGGACACTTAGAAGCAAAATGTCTTATTCTACCACAAGCAAAACATTTAAGAGGAAGCTTACCTTTGTATTTTCCAGTACCCGTTTTCAGATTTTTGGCAAAATTAGCTTCTTCCATATCCTCTTCTGAAACCCCATAATTGTTGGTTTCTGCTTCAACCTTTTTCTTTTCCTTCTTTGCTACCTTGAAAGCTGCTTCTTTCCTGACATAATTCTCACCAGAGGTCCTCATCTCATATGCTATTAGTATCCCATGTAGTTCATCCATTTCTAAAGTAGCAAGATCAATTCTTTCTTCTAAAGCAGATATTTTTGGATCAAATCTTACAGGTAGAGATCTAAGTACTTTTTGTACAATATTATCATTTTTAACTTCTTCTCCTAGACCTCTCATGGTATTAACTACTCATCAATACAAAGGAAGTAAGTTGCTATATCTTCAGATTCTTCCATTTTTAAACTTTCAAATTGACTCCTATATGAATGTAACTTAGCATTCTTCACCTTAGTATCTCCTTCATAAACATTTTTCAGCTTATCCCATAATTCTTTTGCTAACACACAGTGCATAACCTTAATACATTCTGACCCTACTAAACCTCCAAGTATTGCATACATAGCTTTGGAATTGCTTTCATAAAGTTTCTTACCAACAACATCTGTTGGAATGGTTGTTGGAACACTATATTCATTCAACACAACTTGCCAAACATCTACTCCTTGAACTTGCAAAAACAATTTCATCCTGATACTCCAAAAGGCATAGTTATGTCCATCAAATAGAGGTAATCCATGTTTTGTAAATTTAGATTTCTTATCCATCATAAAAGACCAAACTTCAAGTGATTAAATTGAGTTATGAATTAACCAACTTTGCTACCAATTG
>CBVK0100589610.1:3295-15165 GCA_900067695.1 Picea abies | reverse complement strand
ATATTCCTTTTTGGCTCAAGCTCCCTAGCTTAGCCCCTTTCCTTAACTTAGCCCCTCCCTTTCCCTAACTAGTGGAGTTTAGTCCCCCATCTCTTTTATCGTGGTCGGTCTACGCGCAGCGATGTATTTTATATTAAATATGAGACATGTACAAAAACATGCGCATTGGCCTATAACATCTAGGCTCTTCGGCCCAATCAAAACATAAGTCTCCTTGTTTATAATAACTAGCTCACCAACCTATAAAACATAGCATATCCATAAAGGCTCGCTGGCCTCACAATCACACGCACTCAAGTTGTTGTGAGTGGTATCCGGGAATGTGCACACTTCCTCATTTTACTGTGCAATACATGTTATGACCCTAAATTGCACCATACATGCCTACCTGGCATCAGGCCATCTCAAATCCCTTCTTTGTCAAAGCACTGCTGAACAACTCTTTAAAAATCCTCTTTTATAAAGGCCCATGCACCCTACTCCATTACTGCACGTGTGTACACACTAGCTAACCTCAAACAGCCCACGTGGACCGACACAAGCACGAAAAAAGGAAAGTTTCTGACGGAACACATAGCTCTGGGTGAGTTAATTGAAACTCCAGGCCATGCATGGCCAAGGGTTCATCCAAATACCTAGCTTCTTCTAGCCTATAAAAGAAGGGCTAGGGGTCCTATTTGGAAGAGGAAAAATATAGCAAAGAAACTCTCCCCATTTGCATATTCCCATTGTCTCAACCCTTTAGCCATCCTTATGCCAGAAGAGAGACAAAGCATAGAAGTTGGAGGATAGTTGAAGAGGATCCCAGGATTAGGTTCGCGGAGCGGTGGCCGGTCTCGACTTTTTGTAAGTTGACTCATTCAAAGTAATAAAGAAAATGCTTTTCCCGTCCTAATTCATGAGTTATTCATATTTTGTTAGATGCATGTTTGAATTTCTAACCTGTTAGTCTATAGGTAAGATGCATGTGTAGTTGCTACTTGTCTTGTATGCAGGTTAGCGTTGGAAGGAGAACTGCGAACAAGTGATCAAGTGCGACAAGGGATCGACATCAAACGCCCGGAATGAGGTAGGTTGATCTAGCCATGTTTTACTGAAAAGAAATAGGATTTAAGTCTGGGGACAAAGGTAGAAAGTAGATTTTCTCTTGGTCATATCTGCATGCAAAGCATAACCCTATTTGCTAGTCCATAAGGAGATTTCCCTCACAACAGAATTGGTGACCATACTGGGGAAGTCTCTAGGGTTCCTGGAATTTTAATTTTTGGGTAGTTTTTAGAAAAAGACTATTTTTTCTTGTTGGTTTTTTTTAGTTTTTGTAAGGTCTGAGATAGCAGAGAGTCTGGTTTACCATAGTAGATTTCTCTATTTTTTGCTTGACTGTGTTTGTCGGGACCCACAGAGGTACACGCGGTCTGCATAAGGTCTGGACGCATGTACCTGCACCCTACTCTCTTACAACTCGCATTCAAACGCTAGCTGAGGAAGTAGCAATAGTGTGTAGAGTCCAGAGAATTTTTGAGGCAGACATCCTCTTCCCTGTCAGAATCAGACATTCTCAGGGGTTTTCTGGAATTTTGTCTGAGTCTTGGTTGTTTGCAGTCTTATCTCAGATTGTTTTGCTTTATGATTTTTCCTTACATTATTTGCTTTTTCTGTTAAAAAGAGTGTCCAAGCCTTCAAGTGATCCTGGTTATCAATATCAGTGGTATCTTCCTGGTTTTGGTTTGTTTGTTTTCATTTTTTATCAGAGTTTAGAGATACACGCAGCATGTACAAGGTTAGCCCACGTGTACACGCCCTCTGCCTCTATACAGCCCGTGTTCACACACTTGCTGTTAGATTAACAATAGCGTGCTTGTGCATGATACTTTTTTTTTAGGGTAAGGCAGTCATCCTTTCCCTTGATGAGAATTATACCTCTCAGGTGTTTGAATCTATGTCTTAGCAGTCAATAGCTTAGGATTAATCTTACCCTTAGCTTGCGTTTTTTTCATTTAAAAGTGGTCATAAAAAAGAATTTTTTAGGGTATTTAGACAAGTGTGAGAGTCATTTTTTTTAAATTACTAGTGTGTGATTTTTTGACGTGGTTCTTTGCGATCTGTGATTAGGCCATAATTGTTTTTCTTGGTTCTTGCTTGTTGGTATTTTTCCTTTTTGCTTTATCAAGCATTTAAATAAATAAAAAAATCTATTTTCATTTTCTTGTTTGGTTGACGAGTGTGTTTCTACATTATTAGCCAGGGAAAAGTCGTTTATTTCATAATTTTTTGCAGTTTACTTAGATCATGAGTAGCTTGTAGTCAAGTGAAATTTATTTTGAGTTTGTTGTCCAAAATCTTAGAAAAAATATATATTTTGAAAAGTTGTTGAAATTTTGCATTAAGTAAAAGTTTTTGTTTCCAGCTTTTTTATTCATTATTGCTTTCATCTTTTACACATCATTAGTTTCACTTTCATACCCCTTGACATAAGACAAAGCCATAAAATTAACTTTAAATCTAAAATTTATTAGACTTTTATGTTTGTAGGGTTAACCAACTAGTTCAGGAGGAGAGGAAACTCTTCAAGGCCATTTAAAATCAAACATTGGAGTCTGAGTTAGGGAGTGTCTAAGTTTAGTATCGTGGAAGTTATCTGGGACCCCCCTCTAACACAGGGGATAAACACGAGGTCACATGCAGAAAGGTAGCGGAGATAACCCCTCCAAAGTTGGACCAATCGTAGTGGAGAACACATATAGAGGGCTTGTTTTGGGATTCCGTCGATTGCATTTTCCACAGGGCTTCGTGGGTCTCGAATCTGTTCGAGGTCCTCAGTTGTCTTCCAGACCACTTGCTTTCGATACCCTTGACAAGTTTCGGGCTCGATACCCTGCTCATTGTGGTTTACCCGACTTTCGACTGTACCCGCCTGGTGATTGTTCGTGCGCTGGCAACCTAGTTGCCTATCTTTTTTAGGGACATACACAGGTGACTGCGGGGGTATACCATGGTACCTAGGACAGACATCGGGCCACGCTTTGCAAAGTATACCCGGAGGGTGCTTCCGTGTTCGAGTTGCACTTGTACCGGTAAGTTGCTCTAGTGTTGGTTGTTGTAACTGTTCTTCCAATTAATTTAGTGTTTGCATGTCTTATCTTCTAGGGGCTTTTTTAGTGTGTGTTACTTTTGAACATTTAGACTACCCTAGCATGTCTTTGATCTTCTCACACAGTGGAGGATCACGAGCTCCACCGGTCACGAAGGCTTCTTGGCCTGCCACCGGTTACACTGGAGCCACCCCCGCCACCATTAAGGCGAAAGCTAGACCAACAAGGGTCTTTCGAAGCGACCGGGTTACAAGCAATTGTGCCCTACCAACATCTAGAGGAATCGACCGTTTTAGACCTTAAAGCAACTGCTCTTGGCCCAATTGAAACCCCAACCACTGATTTCTTGGCACCTTTCATCATACTAATTCAATTTTACGAGCGCCAGACAGTGTTGCACACAGCAATGGAAACAAATGTTGTTACTCCTTCTGGGAATTCTTCAATTCCCACTACGGTTGTCACCACATAAGAGTTTTCACCTCCTAACCCACCGTCATCGGTCCGAGCCACCATGGGCTCGACCGCTTCTACATCGCACAGTGGTCTGATCCCGTTTTTAGCGGCGGCCACCACCCCTTTCACACCAAGTGCGATAGGCCCTCTATTCTCATATGGGATGCCTAGTTCAGGTACAAGTCTTGTACTTTCTTACTCCACTTTACCGACTTTAGGTCTGGGGGCAGGGAGCTCTAGCGCTCCTCTGCAAGGTCACATGGGGGGCACTCCTGCTCCTTTTAACACTTTCCCTTACGGAGGAGGTCATATCCCTCCTTCGTCCCCTTCACTCGGTGGTTCGCATCAGCAATCCGTCGGGCAACCTACATACCATAGTCTATTTGGAGCGGGGAGTCAAGGACCACCTTCGCATAGTATGCCGGTAGGTTCGACATTGTTTTCTTTGGCCAGAATGTTTGGCAACAATGCCTTCTCATCAATCGGTTTCCCGACTGGGGGCAATCCCAATTTTGGACAATCTACTCCTATGCAAGGTACTATTCCTGCACAGGGGGCAAACCTAGGAACTTCTTCCACAGCAGGACCTTGGAATTCAGGGCAGGGGTCCGTTCTCTCGTCCGGAATGTCGATCTGGGGTAATTCTTTCCAAAATCAATGGAACCCTGGACAAACTACTATGCCTATACCCACGGGACCACCATGGGGCAATCCTTCCAAGAGTCCTTCAAATATAATGCATGCCCAACCATCTATGTCCTACTTGGGAAATCAGTCGATCATGTCTCCATTTATGCAAAATCCATACGCTGGCCAGGGCCATGGTTTCTACCAAAATCCAGGCCAGAAGCCAAACTTTTCCTGGCAACTTCGTGCCAGTCAAACTCCAGGCCTCTTTTTCCCAGGTTATCACCAACAACCCAAACTACCCTTCCTGGTGACTTTGCACTTGCCTGATTTGACAAGGTTGTTGAATGACCCCATTTTTCATGATCCGCGTTGGCCTCCCATGCCGACAAAGTTGCCTTTGGACATTCCAAAGTTTGAAGCCAAGCCTAACGAAGATCCAGGAGATAATGTGACTACCTTCCATCTTTGGTGCTCATCTAACTCATTGAAAGATGACTCCGTACAGTTGCGATTGTTTCAACGTACTCTCATCAGGAGTGTCGCGAAATGGTACATTGAGCTCGATCGCTCAAGATACTCTTCCTTCGGTGAGCCAGCATTGGCTTTCCTAAACCATTTTCAGTTACCTGTGAGATATGACACTGGCACAGAGATATTGGCCAATTTCGAGCAAACAACAGCAGACCATATCTCTGATCACATCCGAGAATGGAGACGCCATAAGAGTCTCATTAAGGTGCCAGTCCCACCAGCATTCCTGCTTGAGTGGTTCCTTAAGTCTTTGGTCCCACAATTATCCAAAGACGTCGCAACGTCGGGAGTATTCTCCGAAGAAGATGCCATCATGAGAGCTCAACAATTTGAGCTCATATATTCTCAATCCAGTTTATTATACAACATCTTGCCAGATGCGCCACGCTCAATACTAGATAAAAATAGATAGAGAGTCGGACCACACGCCGATGGTATTGTTGGTTCAACACAAACAAAGCCCGTTGAGCAATTGATGAAGTAGTTGTAGCAATTATCTATACAACACACAGGGGCCAGCCAAACCACTACTTTGGCTGCTCCCCCTACCAAAATGTCAGAGGTACACACAGTGCAGTCGACTAACCCAAAGGCCACCCAGCAGCCTGAAGGAAAGAAACAAAGAAATAATGGTAAGGGGGATAAAAAACCCACCGATAATGCTGGTGGGGACAACACTGAGAAACGGAAGGTGAGGTATCCATGCAACTTGTGCGCAGAAGACCACCCGACCCATGTATGTCCTCGACTTGCAGAAGCCCAAAAGTTTGTCACGCAGCAACAGCAGACGGTGTTGACCAATCCATTTCAACATGGGCAAAATCTAACTCAAGCCTCTGTAAGCACAGAAGGGGGTAGCCAAGAACCTTGTCCGACTCTGAACAACCCTGCATCCGCAAACATATATATGGTTAGGGGTGATGCTTTTATATCAACTAGAGCGCACGACTATAGTAAACCAAGCACTTCTGAGAAGGGTAAAGAAGTTGACCTCCCATCTCTTCCTCTACAAATCGAGAAGACGTTGGGAGAAATAATGACACGGATTCCCAAAGGTGCATTTAAAAGAGCTTCTCATAACCCAAACACAAGGGCCGCCCATAACTACTATGTGGTGGAGGATTTATCACAAACCCCTTGTGCGATGTCTGCTTTGGAGGTCCTCCAAAGCTGCCCTTCCCAGAGGAAATCCTTGTTAACCGCTTTAGGATCTACCGAGACTTGTAATCCGGGTATAATCATGTTGGATACAACTGACTTAAAACCTCGTCTACCTTACCACATAGCATTTCAGATAGTAGTGGCTTATCCCATGAAAACTTTTACTCGGAATATCATCCGCACGGTGGTTGATGAGGGCGCCTCAACATGCGTTATGTCATTGGCATGTTGGAAGGTCGTTGGCCAGCCCATTTTGTCTCCGTCACCCACTCTCCTCACCGCTTTCAACGGTCGTTCATTCTGACCACATGGTATCATTCCTTCTTTCCCCGTGCAGTTAGGAGGGAAGACCGTGTGTGTTGAAGTAGAGGTAGTCGATGCTCCCCTCGACTATAACCTCTTGTTAGGAAGGAGTTGGACTTATGCCATGCAAACTATGGTTGCTATAGTTTTTCGGGTCTTGTTCTTTCCACACGAGGGTTGGATAGAGACCATCGATCAATTGTCCTTCTCCAGGCCTGGCCCTGCTTTGGGGGCATCCACAATCTCGATGATTGATAATCCTCAACCAGGTGTCGTCAATGTAGGGGTTGGTTTGTGCCCATCTTTGATGGGTACCTTCGATTACCCGCCCCCTTAAGGTGATATCAAGTTTATATCCCTTCACCATAAGGTTGGGATTTTCCAAGTTTCGTCGTTCCGCATGACTTACTTCAACGATCCGTGGACACTTCCTTCCCCATCGGCCACGGCGGATGGGACAAGACACTTGGGCATGTCTATGCCCTTATCCATAGCTGAAGTAGCATACTCTTTAGTCCAACAAACTTCAGCCCACACTGATCCAACTCCTGCACAAGATTTAGATCCTCTTCTAGAGCCTATTTGGGCTCAAGGTTCTCTCGCTCACACCGATTCATTAGACTTAGTCTTGCCCTTTGATGAAGCAATAATTGAAGCAATGACTAGTCTGGATAAACCCTGGGAAGATCTTCATCGTAGATCATACTTCCTTCCAGAGTTAAGCTGAATTGAAGGAGGAGAATTCATCGTGACTATGATGGGAGATTGGCCTTGTCCTATTAATCCCTTAGCTACACATGAGGTTTATGCTGAGGGTAATATGGCAACTATCACTGAAACCTTACCGATCAATATCTCTCGAAACCCTGGCGTCGTGGAGAATGTCTTCGTCGGAGCGGACTGCTCCCCGAGAGAGATTCAAATATACACAGATCTTTTCAAATAATTCCACGACGTTTTTGCCTGGTCTTACGAGGAAATGTCAGGCATCGATCCAAAAATAGTTGAACATGAAATCACAACGTATCCTGATGCCAAGCCGATTTGGCAGAAGCTTCGTCCAGTTAATCCTAAGAAAGCAGCAGCCATTAAGGTTGAGGTTGAGAAATTGCTAAAAGCCAGGTTTATATATCCTATCCATTAGACCCAATGGGTGTCAAACCCCGTGCCGGTCAATAAAAAACAAGGCATGATTCATGTGTGTACCGACTTCCATGATTTGAATAAGGCATGTCCCAAAGATAATTTTCCCACACCATTCATCGACCAGATCATTGATGAATGTGTGGGTTGCGAAGCCTTTTCTTTCATGGACGGTTTTTTGGGATATAACCAAATTCAAATCAAACCCGAAGACCAACACAAAACGACATTCATCTGCCCGTGGGGTACATTCGCATATCGTAAAATGTCTTTTGGTCTAAAAAATGTTGGAGCCACCTTTCAGCAGGCCATGTCTTTTCCTTTTCATGACCTCAAGCATATAGTCGAGGCTTATCTAGATGATTTAGCATCGCGATCTCGCAAGAGAACAGATCATCCCACACACCTCCGACTTATCTTCTAATGTTGTCACTACTTTTGGATTCGCATGAATTCAAACAAGTGCAGCTTTTGCGTTACGTTAGGACGATTGTTAGGTTTCATAGTGTCAACAACAGGGATCATGGTCGATCCTCTCAAGGTTGAGGCAATAATTCAGTTGCCCCCCCCACGCACAATCCTTCAACTTCAGAGTCTACAAGGCAAGGCAAACTTTTTATGACGCTTCATTGCCAACTATGCCGAAATCACCAAGGGATTTATGCGCTTACTGAAGAAAGACGCTCCCTTTTGCTAAGACGATGTGACTCAATGATCTTTTGACGCATTGAAACATGCCCTCACAACTGCACCTCTGCTCCAACCACCTAACTATAACAAAGATTTCTTATTATATCTGGTTGCAACAGAGTCAACCATTGGCATGGTTTTAGTTCAGGAAGATGACTTGTTCTCAGAATATGTCATCTATTACCTGAGCCGAGGCCTCCTAGGACCGAAACTTAATTATTCTCATATCAAAAAACTTGCGTTGGCAGTAGTTCATGCTGTTCAACAGTTCTTTCATTATGTTTTGTTTCGCAAGACCACCATCATTGTTGTCGTGAATCCATTCCAGTACATGTTGACACGACGGGTAATAGGCGGAAAAATCAGTAGATGGATAGTCATCCTCCAAGAGTCTGACTTAGACTTCATTTCAACAAAGTCCAAAAAGTCACTGGTCATCGCAGAACTCATTTCGGAACTTCCAGTTGAGTCAAGTGACGTTGTGCCTGAAGAATCGCCTATCTGGGGAGATATGTTTTTGATCACATCTTCAGATCCTTGGTATGGAGATATACTCATCTATCTCCAGACTTTGAAGTGCCCCACCATTGCTTCTCACAATGAGCGTCAATGCATACGCCATCAGGCTCAGAATTATCTCATCATCGAAGATACATTGTATCAAAGAGGTGTAGACTGCATCCTCCATCGATGTCTCACTCATGAGGAAGCAGTTATCGTGCTTAATGATTGCCATACCAGAGCTTGTGGTGGTCATTTGTCTAGGTTGGCAACAACCCAAAAGATTCTACGAGCAGGTTACTTCTGGCCGACACTTATCAAAGATTGTATCGAATCGGTCAAGAAGTGCCATATGTGCCAAATCTTCTCTCGAAAGATGACGGCACATCCCGCTCTCATGTTTCTTGTCATCACAGTTGGTCCCTTCACCAAGTGGGGGATTGATTACACTACTTGCAACCCTCATTCGGCAAGTGGGCACCGCTATATCATCGTAGTTGTAGACTACTTCACAAAGTGGGTCTAAGCTATGCAACCGTTTAAAGATGATGGAGAGACTGTAGTTCTCTTTTTATTCAATCAGATAATAGCAAGGTTCAGCGTCTCGAGGGAGATTGTCACTGACCATGGAAGTCACTTTCAGAACCACATGATGATCGAATTAACATCAAAACTTGGGTTACGGCAGGAACATTCATCACCCTACTACCGCCAAGAAAATGGGCAGGTGGAAGCTATAAACAAAACTCTTAAGACCATTCTACAGCGAACTATCAACTCAGCCAAGTCAAATTGGCATTTGAAGTTATACTTGGCATTATGGGCCTACCGAACATCTGTTAAGACTGCAACCGGATTCTCACCTTTTCAACTCTTTTATGAGCTAGAGGCAGTCTTGCCCATCGAATGTCAGATACCGTCTCTAAAGTTGGCAGTACAGTTATTGCCAGACACTTCTCCACTTGAAGAACGATTAGTGTACCTAAAGCAGCTCAATGAGCAACGTCGTGATGTGGCCCTGGCCAACGAGGCTCACAAACATAAGGTCAAGTGTCAATATGATAGGTATGTTCGTCCTCGGATTTTTTCTGAAGGCGACCTTGTCCTGGTCTACGACCAAGATAAGGACCCCCTGGAGGAGAGACAATTCAAACCCATGTGGTTTGGACCTTTCATCATAAAAGAGGTTTTAAAAAATGGCGCTTATCATCTGGTTGATTTTGAAGGGAATGCTTTGGCGGAGCCTAGAAACGGGCTCTACCTTAAGAAGTATTACGCATAGGCATGTCACTGTGGGTAACTTTTATTAACATATGTATAGTCTTTGTACTATTACTTTTTAGTTTTTTTTGTGTTATGGACGTGTCGTTGATATTATATTTCGTCACTGTGGCAGATGTCAAGTGATTCCAAGGTGTTCGTTGGGTATGCAGATGGTTCTAGTCGACACACTCGGAGGCTTGCCTCCACAGCTTGGGTAATCTTTACACCTCAAGGCCAATTATTATCTTCCAGAGGTATATGCTTAGGTGACACCACAAATAATGTTGTCGAGTATAGCGCAGTTATTGAGTTGCTTCGTGACGCTTTTTCATTGGGTATCTCTCATCTTCGGGTCTATCTCGACGCTCAATTGGTTGTGTCTCAATTAAACAAAGTGTACCGGGTTCATGATCCAACTTTACACCGACGATTCCTTAGGGTACATCTCTTAGAATGAAACTTTGATTATATTACATATTTTCATGTTCCTAGGAGATTAAACCAAGTTACAGATACTCTAGCTAATCAAATTTTAGATTGGCATCTTGCACACATATGAAGAACATTGACATAAGCATGTAATTACATTTTTGCACACATGATCCATAAGACACAAAAGACCAAAAAACCATATATAAGATCATAAAGTAACCGGAGTACATGGATGGATGCAAGCGCCTAAAAAATAGGACCAACAACGAGTCACGGGGCTTATGCTCTCAAAAACTATATACAAGTAGTGCTCGTGGCACGTCAAAATGTCTAGCTAAAGTCAGGGCCTATGGGCCCTGTTATACTGGTCCACAACATTGGCTAAGCGCCAAAACAACCGGACCCACGTCCGTGGTGCCCCCACTACATGACGCTGCATAGAGGGTGGTAGGTCCTCAATCTCTGCCATCGGGACTGTGCGATTGAGCGCAGTGAAGTTACGCTCAACCCGTCTCAGTACCCTTTCAGCCTCCCTGACTGGAAGATCTCCTGCTACTGCTAGTCCCCCGACGACGGCAGGTGCGGCCCCTGGACAAGGATGACGCATGTTCCTCACATAGTCAGCGGGTCGTACTGGTCCCACATCTGCACACAATGAACACATATCCATCAAATACTCTGGCATAACAAAAAAAAATGATATATATAACAAAACAACATAAAAATTACATATAAAAAAAAAAAAAAAAAACCTACAAAGGCATATCATTTTCTTTATACCAAAAATCATTTAGTGTGATTCAGGAGTTGCATAGGAGGAATTTGATCAGGTATTGGGACTGCTTTTTTTTTAGTTTTGAGTATTTTTCGACGGTCCGTGGAAAAAAATTTCGACAATCAACTTGAACATATAGGTTAGGCTTCTACCCTGATTTTTGTATCTCGTTGTCTTTTTCCTTTACCATAGGATCGATCCCATCAGGTGGTGACACAAAACCATCATCTCTGCTTTAGGAGTGTCGCAACTTGGTGGTAGAGCTTACCAGAACATGAATGCCCTAGGTAGATCCTGGTTGCATTATGGTATTCATGTTGCCCCTAAAAACACTGTAGGCTCGGGAGTCCTTGTAGTTTTTCCTGAATATGAGTTTGAGCCTCGTTTGCATGATTCTTTTTCACTCTTGACCTCACCCTCAAGACTCCCAAAAAATAACGGGTCTTCTTTCAAGCCCTTTTTAGACCCTCTAAATATGAAAAGATTGTTGAGCGATCTTGTGGCCTTTCACACTCGTTAAACTAAAATTTGAAGTCACGTCCGTCCAGCGGTAGTTTACCCCTTTTTCGGTCTGGACGGTCAACTGTACGAACAAAGGTATACTCTATGGAACTTCAGCTCTATAGAAGAGTACTCTCAGGTATAATTTTATCCCTTTTTCAGGCCTGAGAGACTAAATTTACGAAGAAGGAACCCCCACAGAGTCCATAGTTAAGCTCTTTTCAGACTCCCTAAAATTGAAAAGATCATCGAGTGACCTTATTCTTTTACACTCGTTAAACTGGTCCAGAAGAACATTCCTAATGGAGTCCATAGTTAAGCTTTTCTCAGACTCCTTAAAAATGAAAAAATGGCTGAGTCGTCTTGTCCTTGTCACACTCGTTAAAATGGTT
>CBVK0100589604.1:0-15738 GCA_900067695.1 Picea abies | reverse complement strand
CAGTAGAATCCCCTTCTCGTTAAGGGGGAGTGTTGAAATATTGTAACTTCGAAGAATATTCTAATTAAATTTGAGGTATTATCTAATAGATCAAATCCCCTTTTGCGGATTGATCATGTCGCGTCTTGTATAAGATCAAATCCCCTTTTGTGGATTGGTCAAACTATATTTGCCTGGTGGTATTTGTAAAGTCGGCCCCTGGTATTTATAAAGTGGTTTTAACCACTTCTAGGAGAAGTCGACCCCACTAAGTGAAGTGACATAACCCTAGTGCCTCCTCGACTAGTATTTATATGTGAGGATGGTGCCTCACTTGTACACACACACACTCACTCATTTAGTGCGCATATCTTGAAGGCAGTTGCAGTTGCAGGAGGAGGGAGAAGAGAGGTGCATGCTCAGCCTTGGTTTATCTTTGGTGTTTTGGTCTTAGTCTTGGCAATATATTATTGAGGAAGTTTTTGTTGGGTTTTCTCCCCCATGAGGGTTTCCCATAGTAAAATGTTGTGTACCTTGTGATTGTGTTTCTTTCAGTGGTCCTCTTTATTCTGTTGTTTTGGAAATGCATTGAATGCTCATGCAATTTGGAAATAACCTAATAACAATAGTAAAAACTTAACATTGTTGTGGTGAGAAAATGCTTTGGTATCCTTCATCCGGTAGTATGACAAGCTTGGATATGTTGTATCCTCTCCATCATGTGTCAGAAGGTGTGACTGTGGTAACATTAATTCCCTATGGGTAACTAACTCCACGTTCCTACGCCCTCACTTCCAAATTAGATTCCACCCTGGTATCTAGCTTGGGTAGCCCTTGAGCCAACTCACCGAGTATTTGCATTGTGTCCTCCTCTAAAGGGTCTACCCCCACCATGCACCTCTTTCTTGCACCCTCAGAGAGATAAAATGAGCATGGGAGTGGGATTGACCATATTGACTATCTGTCCAACAAGTTAGCTAAGTAATCCAAGATTTTATCTTCCATTGTTAGCTCCGATGCCAACTCCATTTCCACATCCCTCCACCTTCGAAACAATGAAGAAGATTTATCTTGATGTTGATGGGAGCCCTAGCTCGCTCTTGTGGAAACCCTCTCCATATGTTTTTGCAGATAAAAAAACTTCAACCGTATAAGTACTATCATAAAATCTAGAAACCTGCTCTTATTTCACATGCATAATAAAATTGTGTATAATTCACACCTTTTGATTTTCAAACAATGGAAATCTGACAAACCCTTAGCCTCAAAAGATTAGATAATTCAAAACATAGAACATTGCTTCAAGAATTGAATGTCAATTCACTTTAATCAAGTTGAGAGCCATGATATATTGCAAATCTTGAGCTTCTCCAGTTGAAACCCTAACAAAGTTTGAAATCTAAGACAATTTCCTACTCGACAATTTCCTTATATTTATGTACAAATTTATGTGGCCTCTTTTTAATAGGCTTTGCATCTGGTATGAAGTTGATCTTGATTTCTCCCATCTCCTCAACTAATCCTTCCAAATCTTTTAATCTCCTACAATTACATCTTAATACTCCTTTACCAATTCAACTGTCTTTCTTGTTTGTGTTTCTATCTAGTAATCATTGATGCTTTCCATCTTCGGTCTCCCATTATTGGATATGTTGACTTCTAGTGTCATTATCTCTACATTCATCCATTCAGGGGATTTTGATTTATCAATTTTTCTTTTTCCTTCTTTTACTTCATTGTAGGATATTGGAAAGTCAACCTTCATCTTCTTCTTTGACAATGGCTCTTTCTTTGTTCACTTTATATACATACTTTATTGGTTTGTTGATTTGTGGATGTTTCCTTCTCCACTTGAAACTCTTGCCAGCAAAAGAAGATCAATAAGCTTCAATTCTTCAAAAAGATTATTAAAGAAACTGACCAAAGGATCTTGCTTGGCATTTTTGCTCCAAATCTCCCCTATGTTTAGAGTTAGATTGAAATCCCCTCCTATAATGACAATTTCTCCATCCAAGGAACCTTGTTATAAGAGCAAATCCCATAATGGTTTCCTATCCCCATAGGTCCATGTAGATTAATAATTCTAATCACCTTTTCCAATTCCTTTGACTTACATTCTACCTAGAAACTTGAATTCAATAGAGAAGTATGGGTTGTATCAATACTAGCATTCCAACCAATAATAAGGCCACTTAAAAGACCCTCGGTATCCATAGAGCAAAAATCCCATCCCTTTAAAAAGAAGAAATGACTTCTAATGCTTTTGATCCCAAACACATTGTTTCTTGCAAAAAGACAATATCTAGCTTGTATATTGCAATTAATCTTTTTAGGGCTAACTATGTAAGGGCATCCCCTACCCCTCCAACATTGAAAGAGAGTATAATAATTTAGGTAACTTTTCTTGAGTTTTCCTTGCTTTGAGGATGCCCCTAATAGTCATTTGTTTCTCTTCTCTATCTTCTTTAAAGGCTTTGTTTTTTGCAATTGTCATATGAGATTATCTCCCAATAGATGAATTTTGACCTGCATCCATGGTCAGTGCCCCTTCTATATCCCCTTTATCTTCTACATATGATTGCTTCCTTGGTCTTAGGCTATAATTTGACTTTAGGGATTTTTTGGGGGATTTTCCTCCTCCCTTCTCCAAGACTCCTTCTTGTGGGACTATTTCAAATTATAATTTCCTTGGCAACATCTCAAGTTCTATTTCATGGGAGGTCAAGGCATATTGAATATCTATGAACTTACGGTTTCTTATCATTATCGCCTCCCACAAGGACCTCCAAAATAGAGCAAGGAGTTTCTATAGATGAATTTAATTCTTTTTTATTCGCAAAAGAAAGAAAGTTGAGTCCTTGAGTTAGCTTACCTTGTTGAGAGTAAATTGGGGTGCTTACTTTTCGAGGCTCCAATTCATTATCCTTCAAGTTATTTTGAATCAGAGACAAAGAAGATTGAGCCTTCTCCCTTCCTCTGTCATATTATGCATCACCTTCACATTCTTCTCCATGATTAGAAATGGTGAAATTTCATTTACCTTGTACCCCTTTTCGTCACATAAACTATCATAATTTATTGAACCCTCTACTTTTTAACCTATATCTTATTTCTCCAACACTTTCCATCCTTAGGTTATGCTTTGTTGTCGCGAACAAAGTGCCCTACTCAATAGAAAGGGGTTCTCCTCAATGGTTTGAAATAGGGAACCCATTCAGATTCTGACCCAACAATCATTACTATTGAATGTGGAATGGGTTGTGAAATGTTAAATGTAGAGTGCTTCTAATCTATATTTTAGAATGCAGTCCTATTTAACCTATCCTAGCTAGGAAAAAATTTTAACCAATAAACATGAGATTAGTTACATATTTCTATTAACATTTCTAGAACATAAAGCTATCCAAGAAAAGCAAAAACATATATGTATGAACATGAATGAAAAGTAGAGAAGTTTGTTGTTTCATTACTATTCACAACCTCACATTTTCCATCCCAAAGCAAGCATTTTAGGAAAGCAAAGCAAGAACTATAATATTCATGCATAAAAGTATACACCAACATGATACAGTGCTACAATGATATGAGTAAGAACACAATAACAAAAAGAATTCTTAGCACATACAATACTGGACACCAATGCTCCTCCTCCAAAAGTGGTCATGAGGGATTCTTCTCATTAAAATATAAGAAAATATTTGACAATATATCAACAAGCCAAAATCCCTCTCTACAACAAATCCTATGTCTCTTATAACTTTTCAGTCTATACTCTCTACAACAAATCCTATGTCTCTTATAACTTTTCAGTCTATAACTGGTTTGTGGCTTCCTTTTTGTAGTTATAGAAATTTCAACTTCCTGGCTTTATTCTTTCTAATAAATATTTTGTATCAAAATTTACCTTTCACTATGGTCATAATTGACCATGTGTTTTTTCTTCGAGGTAGGTGGCCCACACCCCATGTTTGAAGATATCCCCATGATGTGCCCAAAAACCAAATGTTCAAAGGCAACTTCATACGACACTAATTCTTTAGGCATGGACCCCATTCCTTTCTTTAATATGTTAATGAAAGAATTAATCAAGATAATTTCCTCAAAAGGGTTAGCAATATATTCCTTTCTAACCTCCTTGGAGATCCTCATAGTCATCCTAATTGTGATTCCCTTGCCTCTAATACTTTCCTCTATCACATTTAAAACATCTGTCATGGGTTGGGGTGAACCCATGTTTCTGAGTGGTGGAAGGTGACATCTTTCTATAACTTTTTTTGTAGCAAGGTGTAAATGTTTGTAGTTATTTATAGAAGCAATGACAACTTTTGTGGTGATGTTCTCGTTGATTGACAATTTGCTAGGGTTGCGTAATTACATCGACTTTCTGCGTAATTATGTATCTTTCTCCTATGTTTGCCACTTTTTGAGTTCATCCATGTTGAGTTGAACTTTGTACAACACTACCTTTTTATCTTTGACATTCTCTAGGTAGGTAAGAATTTGGGTTGCATGATTCTAAAACTTCCAAAGGTTAGTGTACATTGGCCTATGAATAGTGTTGAGTTCATCTTGGAGTTCAAAGGCCTAGGCCTTGAACTCATATAGGCTAGTAATATTTGCTATGTAGTTGGACATCTCTTTTCCAACTGCTCTACCTTACGCTTATACTCTTCGATTTCTTTAGCCATGCTTTGGATGTTAAATTCCAAAGCCCATGAAAAGGTAATAACTGTAGAATCTGTGGCAATAAGATTTTCTCTTATGTCTACCATCGATGGTGTCTCAATAGTTACTGTGAATTCAGGAACTCTTGGTAGTTTGAATTTTTTATGTTATTGCTTTACTACTCTGCCTTTGGTTTTATCAAATACAAAATGAATCTAGAACTACAATTGCATCTAACTTCGAAGGGGTGAATATCCCCAAGCCAAGCTTACCTAGAGGGGAGTGACCCCCTGTGATAGATGTGCCTGGGGTGCTGCGCACATATTTAGGATAATAATTTTTAGTGTCCATGGACCAAGATCCTCTCTCTTCTTCTTCTCTTTTGTTTTTGGCTTCCTCTTCCTTCTTCTTCTTCTTGGCTTCCTCTTCTCGAGCCAATATTAAATCTTCGTTCCTTTTTTTTCTCCTTAGCCTCTTTTTGTAATCTTAAAGCTTCAGCCTCCTTTTATAATCTTAGAGATTTAACTTTTTTTCTCTCATTCAAATTTAGCTTCTACCATCGTTGTTGCTTATTTATCGAGTCCATCTGTGTCTAGTCTCTCTTTTTCCATTTGCTCTTTCCTTTTGTATTTTCCTCCTTTGTTGTCATTCCCCATTTCGGAGGCCACCTCATCCAAGGATGAGGCTCTTATATGTACTTCTTCTTCCCACCATACTTTGTAATGATATGGCCATCTGTATTTACATGCATGGAAGTGGTGGTTGATGGCATTTGATGGATCATGACTTTTGAATCTTTCCTCAGTAAAGTGGAAGGTGGTCAAGGCTTTGGCTTATGCTACTGCTTCTTTCACATATTTAAATCTATAGGCCCTTATATGGAAAGATAATGGGGGCCACAAAGCTTTACTGTCGTGGGAAAGTGATGCACCAACCCCATGCAAAAACGTTTGATAGGCCACCTCCTATAGAGCCAACTTTTTAGGGATGAATTGGGGAAAAGATGGGGTGATTTATTGTCTCAAAAAATCCTTATATAGGTTCCCCTTTTTGTAACATACCAAACACCAACTTCACTAATTGCCTACATAGCCTTTTTTGTCATACATTGGGCAGGCTCACAGTAGAGTATATTACACATGGGTACTACAAAATGCTTGTAGATATTTGTGTAGTGAATCCTGAAGCAATGTTCCCACGAGATTTGGCAATAGACATGGATTGGTGCTTTGTTAGGTTGTCGGTGCCAACCCATTCTTAGAAATCTATTTACTACATATGTAGTGTCCAACAGATAGGAGGACACAATGAAGGCTAGAGGGATGCACGGGGCTACGTGTTTAGCCCTAGAGATGGGTTGAGCCATTGATGTCGAAAGTGTATAAGCCCAATTGAAGATTGTGTTAGTCTAGGTAACTGCATGGATGAATGACATTAACTATTTACTACATATGTAGTGTCCAACAGATAGGAGGACACAATGAAGGCTAGAGGGATGCACGGGGCTACGTGTTTAGCCCTAGAGATGGGTTGAGCCATTGATGTCGAAAGTGTATAAGCCCAATTGAAGATTGTGTTAGTCTAGGTAACTGCATGGATGAATGACATTAAGGATTCTTTAAATCGTGTCACATCTTCCCCCCCATGCATTCTGTCAATCAAAGCTACAATTATTTTATATGGTGTTCTTAAATGATTTGTGGGATAAGCTCCCAATATCCTGCCCTGAATGCTTTAGGATTGACCCACCAATTCTTGAGATGATCTTGATAGTTCAAGGAAAACTGTAGAATCCATTCCTCCATGAGGTCGACAACTAGTCATGGAATTTGTAGCATACTTTCGAGGATAAGGGCTAGAACGAGGTGATAGCTTTCCCATAAGCATCTCTAACTATTCTATTCTCAATGTCCTCTTGGTTGATTAGCCATGAAATGAATTTAGCGCAGGGGAGTACTGCAGGCCTGGCTGCGACCTTGTGTAACCTTGATTTCTTAATTTGTTCGTAGACTTTAGAGTATGGGTTTACCTCACTAGGAATAAGAGGGAGATTTGGGTAAGTTTCCTTCTTGAGCATCTGATAGAGCTCACCCCATTTGTAAGTGGTGCCCACATCCATATTGCACAGAGTGTCTCCATACACAGGTCCACATGCACTCACCTCTGTGTCAAGCTTTGCTACTTCTTATATTTTTGGACTTAGTTCAATCAATGGTTCCTTTTGTTTTCTTGGTCTCTTTGATGCCATATTTGGATCTTGTGACTCACCCATTTCAACACCATAGTAGATTAGTGGAGTTAGAAGCAAAATCAAAATAAAATGCCCATTTTGGTGAAAGATCCTTCTTTTAAAATAAAGATAGAGGAGACATGACTTCCAGAGAAATGATTTTAGTATACATATCTTTTGGTGTTGGGAAATCTAGGAGTACTCCAAATACTTCAGCTAGAAATTCCACTTTGTATTCGTTGTTGAGCACCTGGGTCAAACATTTGCATCGTTTGGTTCGAAGTAGTGCTAAATGGTGATAAAAGGTTGTGTTGAGAGGAAAAAGCGGATTTGGAAATCCGGGGCCTACTACATTTTAGGTTTACCTCTAATGATCAAGAGATGAGTGCTTTTAAGGTTAGGTTCTAGCGGTCGATTTCTCATTTAATTCATTTTGTCAAGTTTGTTTACCATAAAGTGGATCAAAATTGGGGTTTTGATGAAGGAAGATTGAGGTATCATCATCAAAAGGTGGATTTACTATGAATCTTTGGTTAATAACATGTTGGGGAAATTCTTGGCATTGAGGAGGTAAAAGTGGTGAATATAGAACCTTGGAAACAAGTTTTTGAGTTTTTCACACTTTTCTTCCTTTGTTGTGATCTATTTTTTTTTTAGGATTTTGCAAGAAGAATACCCCACACCATATAAGCAAAATCTAGGGGAAAACTCTTGAAAAGTCGAAGGTGCAATTACATGGTTGAATAGGGTGAAAAGGTTTCCCCTTTTGCAATGGTTAAAAAACGAAGCCCTAAATTCCCTTTCAAGAGCCCCTTTCCATTGTGTGGTTACAACAATTTCCTCGGTCGAGGAGGTCAAAGGTTTATTTTGTACTTTTCTTTAGTGTAGTCCTATTAAAGTGTGTACATTTTGATGTGGATATGAGATCTTTTATTGGTTAGGTGGTAAAACAAAAATCCCTAAGGATGGATGATGTTTGAAGGCAAAGAAAAACAAAATTCAATCGGGAGGGTACAATGCTTACTTGGAATAATGGACAATCGGTAATAGGCAAGTGAGTGTTTGAAAGATGGAACATAACCTCTTTGATCCCCAACGACAATGAGGGATTATTTACATCAGTTGCTTTTGATAGCTAGCTAGCGCATCCAATGATATTTATAGAATGTAAACTGAGTGATTAAAAAAAACTCAATGCCACCTTTTATAAAGAAAAGTGGACCCTTTCACCCCGTCTTTTATTCATTAAAAAAGTCAAATGGTGTGTTTTGTAATTGGAGAAATTTTGTCCAATAGTAGCTTGTCACATTTTGAGAAACTTTATGTTTGTGTGATATGTTGCGTTGCAAGAAAATTTTGATCCAAGAGATGGTATTGCTGGTATTGATGTGTCACAACTTGCAGCGTTTGTATGCCGCAATGCATTGCAACTCCCAAAAGTTTCAAGTCTGCAATGTATTGCAACTTCAAAAGTTTTTGAGGCTGTGATATGTCATAGCTTTGAAATGTTTTCGAGGTTATGATACATTGCAACTTCAAAGGTTTTCAAAGTTATGATATGTCGTAGCTTCAAAGGTTTTCAAAATTGCAATATTCCACAAACTTAAAACTTTTCCAAGTTGTGAATCTTTAATTTCTATTTCGCAAAATCCACTATATCATAGACATGAACTTGTGTAACTTTATGCTGTATCGTGATGCAAAGGATTTTGGATGTGACATATCGAGGGTCTCAAAGTTTTTTTGAGTTGCGATATGATGCATTTCGAAGTTGTTAAGGGTTACGATACAACACTATATCACAAATTTTAAAGCCATGATACTTAGAATTTAAGAGCTTGCTCAAGATAAAGTTAGTGAAAGAAAAGCAATCCGAGAGAAGTAGGATCAATCTAGGAGTTGATGGGATCTTGAAAGAGTTAGAGGCTTACTCAAAGCAAGAAAGTGAAAATTTCTCCAAGTCATGATATGAAAGTCGGAAGGAATGATTTTCTTAGATTTATAACTGAAAAGATGGAGGGCCCCCAACTTTTTGCCTAAGTCACATGGCAAAGACAAAAAATAAGGGGGAGTTGTTGCTTGCTCAACAAGTTTCTTTTAGTCTCTCTACATATGCCCAACTCTGTGGCACAAACCACATCTAAGGGATAACTTCTAGTAATTCAACTTCTGCAAATATTTCCAAGAACCCCATTCTATTTCAATTTCCATAGGCAACGTAGGTAGATCTCCGTTAGAATCTTCACTACTCGCTTGTCTTCTAAAGCCCATAAATTGTCTTTGAGGGTTATAAATCTTCCTAATTAGTTCGATATATTCTCCAAAACCCCTTTAATCCATGATTCAATTAACAAACAAAGATTAAACCCACTCTTGTTGAATAAACATGGGTTCAATTCTTAGGTTGAAACTAAGTCTCCATCTTTTTAAACATAGGCCTAATGGACCCCATAACGAGATATGGTTTAGGATGACCTCCAAATCCCTCGAACTTCTAAATTTAAAGCATACCCATCCCCTCATCAACATATGGAATTTAAGAGTATACCCTAAAATTTGTTTCTAGTTCTCTTCTATCCTCTTCCCAAGGTTTCCCTTTTCACCTCTTTACTCATAAGATGGTATGTTAACGCTCTCCATTAACCCTTCCATTTCAATGTCTTTCCCGATTACCATTTTAACCATATCCTTCTTAGTGTGATGCTTTTTTGTTTCCTTTTTCTCTCAACAAGTTTATTTTCTTCGTGCTCCATTGGATTTCCTGGAACCTCGATTTTCCCACCTTCTCTTGTTAATTGTAACATAATTGTGTCATTGTCATGCATACACTGAGTCAGAGCTCCATTTTGGATATAGAAAGAAGTAGGGTCTCTCAAGATTTCCTTTGGATTAAATTCTAATATAATATCTCAAGACTTCCTTTATTTCCTATCTTGTCTCCTACAAAGATACCTCTATGCGATCTTGACACCTTAATTGCATTTTTATGATTTGTCAATTTTCCCCTACGTCTCTTGTCATCTACAATCCACATATCCTTCGTTTCGAATGGCAATTGGATCGATGACATTAGGACCTGGTACTTCGACTATAATATGCAAGTCATCCTTGAAAGCCCACACTCTTTGACAAATTTCTATTAATTCTTTCCTTGATCTAACTATGATTAAGGACTTGAGCTATTAAAAACTTGAGCACAACAACTTCTATTGCATAATCCATTTCCCTCTTAATTAGATTAAACCTTAAACCTTTCAAATCCTCAAACTTCATACTTCCAAACCTTTTATCGCTAAAGCCTCCCATTCGGTATAAAAATTATATCATTTTTATACCGTGGAAAAACCTATCGATATAAAAAATATATCATATAACAAAATAATTAATATAAAAATTATAATATATTATTAAATATAATATAATAAAACATATAAATCATAAGTAAGTTATCTTATAAAATATAAATATTTATAACATCATAATTTATTTTAACATACCTGAGATATGTATTGTGATCTACAGTTAACCTTTCTGAACCTAACCCGACTATGTACACAATAGAGTTAAATTTATTTCTCCCGATTCCTCAACGGTGCCTCGTAAACTTCGTTTCTCATGATTCCTCAACGGTGCCTCATAAACTTTCGCGGATTACCTTCCCGGACTGTCGGGTAGGCATCGGTGGATGCTGTTGAGTTCCTAGAGGCCCAGCCTTGACATAATAGCCAGCAGTCTCAGTGCTGGACGCGGCAGCTAGAATCGGAGAGTTAAACAACCATATAACGGGGCAGATATTACATGCAGTGAAGAGAAAAACAGCCATGATAGCTGGTTAGGGCAGAGAGATTATTTTAAAAATTTCGCATTTCATTTTGAAAAAATAAGACACAGTCGTACCGGTATAGTACGGTAGAATTCCTACTGTGATCGAATTTCCGTACATGAAAGGTCAATACGGCCGAATCTTGAAGCTGCTGCAAGTACCCGCCTAACTCAAAAGAAATTGGCATTATATATTTTAACATTATTATTCCTTCTGGTAAACTGTCCATGCATAGCAATTTTACAGAAACGCTATAATAAATGCCTCCCGACTGTTTTTCTTTCAACCTTACAACTAGATAATATGAGACAGATTAAACGGGATTTCCTCAGGACTTCATTGGAGAAGTTTTGAATTTTGCAGGGTTTTAGAGAGGTTTATAGATCCAGACTCACATTGAGGGTTCAGGAAAGGGTTTAGACAATCGTACAATAGCAAAAGAGGAGATGGTGCGCTCCAATAAGAAAGCCAAGAGAACTGGTGCTGACTTCAAGGTAGTTTCAGTTGGGCTTTGTCTGTCTGTTTTTTATAAGCATATGATGGAAGCTAAGTAGAGTCTTTTATTAATTAAATTTTTTACTTTGTCTATTGCAGAAAATAAAGCACAAAGTTGGAAGAAGGTTGCCACCACCTAAAAATGCAACGAAGATTGAAATAAAATCAAAAGGTTGTCGATCCTTAAATCTTTGAGCATGGGAGTGTTTTACTATGAAATGATGTAATTTTTTCCAGGCTTAATTAGATCTATACACAATATTGCTGTGTCTACACCATGTATTTTTCGGGGAAAAGAGATATTTATATTAATTTTACTAACACACAATATGAGCCAACCTTCTAACTGTTCATCCCCGACCTCTAAAACTATTATGCCTGTTTGGACTAGCGTAGTGGCCGAATTTAACACACAGGAATACACTTATATTTCTATATAGAAAATGGGCAGCTGTCTTCTAAAACTGTCAAGTGGTTAAAACAAAGGACATTCAGTGCTCAGACCTGGGTTCAAAACCCCTCTGAAGGCGTTACTATGTTAACGCCCCTAACAGAGTTAAGTACCGCATCTAAGACCCGTTGAGAGGCTCCGTGAGTTTGACGGCCCACGTATTCAGTGCATCTCAATCAAAGTCTGGTGTGTATCTCAATCAAAGCCACTAGACTCAACTTGGCACGTGATTCGTTTTTAGCAAGCGACAAGCAACATGCAGAACACCTTTCTTGAACCTTCCAAATGTGCATGGTTCCACTTACCCTGTTTTTCACATAAAGATTGCGGGAAGAAAGTCTGCCTGGTGCATATCTCTCGCCCTCATTTTGGTTCACCCATTAAACTTGAATTGCGACTCGGCAAAATTTGCCAGTCAACCCAACAAAAACTTGGCTGAGAGAAAAAAAAAAAAAGTTAAAACAAAAATGTAGAATTCTACTTAAAACAAAAATGTAGAATTCTAGAATTTGTTTTTTAAACTAAGTGAAATGCTTATTGGTCTTGTATAAACAATGCACATGAGTTGACCTGTCAAACACCTGTGGGGTCTAGCTGAGTTTTTTCAGAACTGGTTGGGTCAATCCAGGTGAAAGTGGTTTGACCATACCTGGCTGGGTCTAGCCAGTTCCAGACCTATTCAACCTTGTATAGGGGTCGAGTCAGGTCAAATGAGTGATTCCTGGTCAATTTGGCCAATCCCTGTTACTATGATCTCAGTCAATTTGATCAAAACTGAACCGGTTTTGGCCAAACTGGCTGGTTCTACCGGTTTAGAAGGCTCCCTGGTTCAAATCAAGCGGCCAATCCAGAAATGACCGGTTTTGGCCTGAATTGGTTCAAAACTGGTCTGAACCTGTCCAGACTCGTTCAGAACCGCCTGGTTCAATCCAAAACTGGTTAGCACTGGCTGAGTTGACCAGTTTTGTACCAGTGCACTTCCTTCATCCAAAAAGACGAAAAATTCAAATGAACATTTACTTTGATTTGATTTTAGATTATAGTATGATTAATTTTTGGATTTTGCAGGCCATTTAGAGCCTCAATGTAGTTGTATTTTAGTTGTATTTTGGTTCATATATGTATTGTAATTGGTGTCATTTTGCTATATTCACCCTTACAATACTATATACATGAGAAACTTTTGTATATTTGTGTTTAATAGTTTGGATTCACATGGATGTACATGAGTATATTTTTTAATCAAAATTAATATATTCAAATGAATATATGAATATGGTTTTGCCAAAACTGGCCGGTTCTACCAGTTTAGAAGGCTCACTGGTCCAAATCAAGTGCCCATACCGGAAATGACCGGTTTTGGCTTGAATTGGTCCAAAACTTGTCTGAACCGGTCTAGAATTGGTTAGAACCACTTGGTTCAATCCAAAACTGGTTAGAACCGGTCGGGTTGACCAGTTTTGTACTGGTGCGCTTCCTTCATCCAAAAAGACCAAAAATTCAAATGATCATTTAGTTTGATTTGATTTTAGACTATAGTATGATTAATTTTTGGACTTTGTAGGCCATTTAGAGCCTTAATGTAGTTGTATTTTGGTTCAGATATGTATTGCACTTGGTATCATTTTGCTATATTCATCCTTACAATGCTATATACATGAGAAACCTTTGTATATCTAATGGTTTGGATTGACATGGATGTACATGGATATATATTTTTAATCAAAATTCAAATATTTTAAGTATTTTTTGGTTTATTGTTTTATCTGTCCGTTTTTTTACTGGTTTTGGTTTGGTTCCTGTTTTTGGAGTCGACTGGTTCGGTTTTGATAACATTGACCTCAGTGGACAAGGCCAGGGCAAGTCTTGGTTGAATTTGATGGAATGGATACCCCTCCCTTGGTCATGGCATCTAAGTTGAAGGTAGAGCCCTCATTGTTAACAAAGGGCCATAAAAAGGAAAAGAAAAAAGACTGTATGACTAAACAAAAATATAGAAAATCATAAATGCAATGTTACCTTGAGTTTTCTATATGTAGTGATGCAGAAACACATCTGGAAGACATGTGAAGACACCCCTAAATTGCAAGGAATGTCACAGGGGACATGGGGTCCCCGACGTAGGGGCAGGGGGACCCTGCCCATACTGAATGTTTAAAATTTAAATATATGAAAAAATGAAACATAAATGATGATATTTTTTTAACCAAAACTGGGGAATTTATATTAATAAAAGGTTGCAGCCTCAGCTCACAACAAGTATTACATAAAATTTCAGTCTGAGTTTTGCTTATCAAACAAAGTTTCTGACTGTATCTAAGACCACCAGCTGTATCCAAAATAACATTCTTTTGAAGTTTCTAACAGTGTAAATTCGACAGAAATGACCTAGAAGCCTAGAGATTTTAAAATGCATATCTGAAACTTAGATCAGAGGGATAAATGACCATTTGTTTCTATCTTGCCATCTGTTGCTGCTTCCTTATCTCCAGGTGATTCCCACATTGGCGCTTATCTCCAGGTGATTCCCACATTGGCGCCTCTCCATCCAATTGAGCCTGATGACTCTGCTCCTCCATTTCCAATTCTGGCCGAGTAGAGGCTTTGATGACCAAGAGGACACGCGCACTGAAGCTGCTTGAATGAATGCCCCTCCATGTGTCGAATTGATGAGAAGCTTCATGGGCCTTTTAGGTCATATTCACGGGATCGGTTGTTCATAATGCTTACCATTTATAATTAAAACCCCCATTTTGCATTTAGTGGCTAAGTTTGTTTGGTAATCTGTCTCATAATTGTTCTCTCGCAATGTGTTGTAAGCAATGGAGTTTTGTGAATGAGACCTTTACCTGTTTGATTCTTTCAAGTATTAATGCCAACCTGAAATCCTGAGGAAGCAAATTAGAAATCAAATAATGAACCATTAATTTGGAGTCCCGAACCATTGTGAGATTTGATGCATTAAGAGTTTTGGCTAGATTTAACCCTTGCAAGAACACATAAACTTCAACCACATTATTGAAAGCAAAACCGAGACTCTAGACATAAGTGTTAGATTTTAGGGTAAAAATAAAACAGCAGTCTCCTTTTGAAATTTAAAACAAAATTCCTTTAGATCTGAAGTACAATTAGCCATCCTCCAGGAGAATGGCTCTCGCTGCTGCATGTAAATTCAACAATAAGAATAAATTATTGTCCCTCTAAGGTTATAGATAACCCCTTCTGCACCTGCCACCCCAAACATAAATGATAATATTACTCATAATCGAATGATACATTGATACATAACATTGAACACACATACATAATAAATCAAAATGGTACATAACATGAATGATAATCACCTATCATTGATCACCGTTGTATTTCTCATTTTATTTATAAAATTCAAAAGATACTGATTAGCAATACATCAAATGACAAAGTGAAATATAATGATGGTGATATTGATACATTGAAATTTCAAATGTCTGAAGACTATCATAGCAAAAATTTCACAGATTGAGTTTTTAAGTGGCAATCTTCACTCTCAGTCTCACATTTTCACTCTCAAAAGGCAAATGAAAATAATGTAAATGGCAAATATGTGTGAGTGGGTATATAAGGGTAAGAATTAGGGTTTATGGTAGGGTAGGCATCTTTTAAGGGTTTATTCTTTTTATGTTTCTATTTTTTCTTCTCAATTTTTTTTGTGGGGTGTGCCTCGAAGTACCCCTTTTTGCGGGGTACTTCTTAGAGTACCGTTTCGAAGGGAATGTCCCCCTTTTTCTAGGAAATGACCCCTAGTTCATTTCCTCACATTCACTTTAAAAGTGGATGGTAGGAAATATACACTTTGGAATGTGTTCCCAAATAACATTGATAAATTGTCAAAATGCCCTATCGTAAAACAAAAATTAGCAAATTGAATATTTCAAGCCTATTAGTTAATATCTAAGTCACCTGACACGTCTAAACCCCCCCTCGTGTCGTGAATCCTACGTGTCGGACACCAAACGGTAGGGCACGTGTTGGATACTCGTTTAGAACGTGTCATGTTCACAAGACACGCGTGTCTTGAAAATAGGACACTTGTCCTGCTCAGAAAAGGACCCT
>CBVK0100589599.1:0-21112 GCA_900067695.1 Picea abies | reverse complement strand
TTCTCATGGTGAAAGGTACATGAAAAAGATTGGAGGTATGAAACCTATGAACTCATAGGCAACATACAAAGACAGTAGAGATTAGAGATTGATACTAAACTTATGATCCTGTAAGTGGTATGAACCTAAGAGATTGGAGATGTGACACTTATGATCTCATCAGTGAGATGTCATCAAAGCAATCAGTGTAGATTACTTGAGCAAAGAGGTTGGACAAGGAGAATTGGAAGAAGTTGTTGCATCTTCATCAAGGGATTGTAAGTACTTTCACTTGTTCTCATCAATATATCAATGTTTGGCATGTTTCTTTCAAATTGATGTTTGTTCCACATGATTTTTTATTTTGTAGATGGATCCATATTTGAGCTAATATTAGTAGAGTAGGAAGTCCATTGTATCTTTGTTTGTTCTATAGGATCTATCTGAGAGCTCAGGATCGAAGCTCAACCTGGACTTTGCAAGGACAAACGCCATTAACAAGGTACATATATTTCTTCTTCTCCTTTGTATATTATCTTGATTAGATCTGAAAGGATGTCAGTTTCCATGTTAAGAACCTTTCTGTCTTGGCCTTAGGAGTCTAGAGACCAAGAGGGAATCTGCTTGTCCGCAGGAGGATTCACCTATAACAGAAATTGGTGACTCCACTAGGGAGGTGCTCTGATTTTTGTTTCCTTTCCCAGATATTGCTTTGGTCCTTTTCCCACTCACTTGACCTTCTCCATACTATCTTTGGTTCTTAGATCTGATTGTTTGGCTCTTGATTTCAACAAAATCAAGTTGATTGATTGAATTTCCTTGATTTTTTGAGTTTCTGGGCATTTTTCTGAACTTTTGAAGCAGAGCGCTCCCCTTCCCTTGTTATCAAAGTGCCAACACTCCCTGGTGGTCTTACACAGAGTGTTGGAATTTTCTATTGCCCCTTACACCATAGCGCTACCCTCTTTTCTGTGAAAAATCCTCTAGGTTTTCAATTTATGAGTTCAGTTTTTGTTTTTTGCACTTGCTAAGAGTCTCATACTCTTAGTTCATCTTTGTCATTGGCCTTCAACACCTTATTTCTAAGAATTCATCCTCTTTTGTTTGGGAATTTGACATTTTCTTTCCTTGCCTTGAAGTCTCTCTTTGTCTTTGCTGACCTAGAGTTAACTTGTTGTTTTCTTCTCATTTATCTGACTGAGTGAAAGCTTTTGTGAGGAAATCAAAAGGTCTGTGAACCTTTCCATTTGATATTTGAGGTCAGTTTCCCAGCATTTCTCTTTTGTTTGAGGTTTTGGTTCTTGTTTGCAATTTTGGTTATCTTTGTCTTTCTTGTTTATTCACAATGAGAGTGTATTTTTGTTTGTGTGAGGTTTGCTTCTGATTGTTTAATCCTAAAGTTTGATTGACATTAGAAGTTTTACATCTGATTATTATTCGCATATGAGCAAAAGGACATATTTTAGTGATTGGTTTGGATATTAGAAGGCATTTCTAAAATTTTTAGCATCACATTGGATTTGATTGAGAAATAATTTTATGAGGACATTACAGCTTAGTGTTTGATAATGAAAACAACTTTCTCTCTTTCCCTTAATAGCCATTCATTGAAAGAAATGACTACTTATCATTTTCTTGTGCATTTTAGGTAATTGAGTCACCATACCATTAGTTTCACTTTCATACACCCTTTGAGTAAAGAACAGTTGCAAAATGAATGCTAATTAAAAATTATCTAAAACATTTTGTTTTTAGGATCTTCCACCAACGTTAGACTAGGATTAGCACTTTGGATTAGGCTATGAGTACAACTCTCCAAAGTTTTTTAAAAGAAACATTAGCATCCTGAGATAGGGAGAGAAAATCCAATTGTCATATAGGATTTTTGGGATCCCCCTCTCACACAGGGGTTGCGTACGAGATCGAATTCAGGAGAATTACAGAGATTATCCCTCCGTGGTTCAACTGTTTGTAGTGGTCGAATCGTATATTGGGCGTCACTTGAGGGTATACCCACGATTATGTGTGGGAGCCTCTCGAGTTGATTTTGGACTTGTTATCCTGCCCATACGTTCAGATTGGACTATTGACTGTACCCGCCCAGGGGCTAACTGCAAGTTGGTGTCCTTAGTTTCCATAATCTTTAGGTACTTACATGAGGTGATGGTGAAGGGAAGTCTCACTGTACCTGGAATAGACATTGGTCAAACTCACTCAGGCTCCTTGGAGGGTAAATCCATAATTACTGTGTGGAAGCTTGCACCAAGGTGAAAGTCCATTAAGTAGATAGCCATTGTAACTGTTCCACCATATCCTAGCCAATTATTAACTTTATCATGCGACGTTGGATTTCATCACCAACTAGTATGATCATCGAGATAAGTTTTGTTTGCTTGGTTTTGATTCCTAGATTTTATTAGCGTATGTTGTTTCTTTTCGTTAGTTGGCCCTAGATTTTCAGCATGTATTGTTATCCTCCAAAATTGATCCTGAAGATGATAAAGGTCTCCGTCGATCGTGTAGGATGCAAGGGATACCTCCAAAAGGATACCAACCCTTACCTCCTAACCCTCCAGAAGACAACTACCGTGGAGAGGTAGAAAATCAATCTGACGCTAGGAGTGTTGTTACTCCTCTGTTAGACAGTCAAGAAAGTGTTTTAGTTACTGTTGAGAATCCTACTCCTCACACTACATCTATGTCGTCAACCCCTCTCGAACCACTTTTCTTTGTTTAGACCCCCTTGGGAACTTCATAGATGAAGAGGTCCCATAGTTACCTGCGAGAGATTTTACGGAAACATATATGGGATCCACAGAACCAATCTTTGGTGATGAGTATAGGACTCATGTTTGCTCTGCCACTATAGTAGATACAAATCCCACACTTTCTCATTCTGTATGGAGGACTTCATTAGGACGTGATATCTATGATCATTTTGAATCCTTTCGACAACCCTTTAATCCTCATGACCCTCCTGTTGAAACCGGGCCATCTGGTCAAACTACGAATCACTTCATCGATCAGGTAATTAACCCTACTGTTACGTTAGCACAAGTCCATCCTAATGTTGAACTCATAACCTCAACTCATTCTCAAGGCACTTCGATCCCTACCCCCACTTTTACAAACTTTCACTCTACAGCTCCACATGTCTCGCATGATCCTGCTGGGACATATTTGCACTAGAGAATGCAGACCCTTTCTGGCCAAATACAACCCACTGGAGGGAAACCACCATCTAGTGGATCCATCCCTCCTGGAAGACCACCATCCTATGGTGGGCCTACCTTTCCCAGGGGGCAGCCCCCTTTTCATGTTCTTCTCGGAGGGAAACCTCCCTTTGCCAATCATACCTCGGTCGTTAATCCACCATTGGCAGGGGGGAAACCTTCATTTGCTAGAAACCCTTCACAATCCTGGGGAGTATCTTCAGGAAGAACATTTACCCAACACCACATTAGGGGGCACTCATATCATAAACCACAAGGAGGAGTATCAAATCCTGTTCCTTCCAGACCATCTTATGGACAACCTTATCCGAACGACATCCCAAACACCACCTGGAGTCCTCAAGGACAACAACCTTATCCTCCCCAAGGGTCTAATGTTTATCCTTCCCCTAATTTGTTTCTGCTTCCGAGATCTACTTCTTACCCTCCTCAAGGGAAACATGTTTATCCTCCCTATGGGCAAGCAAATCACCCAGCATATAATGCTCAGAACCCACCGGGTTATGCAAATATTTCTCAACCATCATCGAATCTTGTTTATCCTGGTCAGCAACAACTGTATGTAGGAGGATCTACTGGTTACAATTATCCACCTAACCCAGTTTATGGTCCTACTGGTGTTCCTATGCCATACCAGTATCATCCGCAAATTAACTGACATCTACCTTTCCTTGTGACTCTGGATCTTCCAAACTTGTCTCGGTTAACCAATGATCCTATTTTTCATTCACCGGTTTGGCCAGTTATTCCAGCTAAACTTCCTTCTGATATTCCAAAATTTGATGGAAAGTCTGGAGAAGATCCAAATAACCATGTGATGGATTTCCATTTGTGGTGTTCATAGAACTCCCTCATGGATGATTCTATACGTTTGCGTCTTTTTCAGTGAACACTTATGGGCTCTTCAAAAAAGTGGTATATTAAACTACCACATGATTATTTTCATGATTTCAACTCCCTTGCCATGTCTTTCCTCACGCACTTTAAACTACCTATTCACTATAAGATGGGTACTGAACTCTTGACCTCCCTTCGTCAAGCTGGCTCTGTACATATCTCTGACCATATTCATGAGTGGAGATGATGATGAAGGATGATCAAAGTAATCATTCCTGACATATTATTGGCAGAGTGGTTTACTAAATCACTTTTACCCCCGATCGCTCACGATGTCACTATGGGTTGCACGGTCACTGAGGAAGAAAACATTGCTCGGGCTCAGTACTTAGATTTGGTTTATTCACAATCTGGTACTTTGTATGATTTTCTTCCAAATGCTACTCGAGCTAATACTGATCCATCCAATTCGTCCTCCTCATCTCATGCAGACGGTGTTATCGGTTTCGTCAAAACTCAATATACTTCCCAATCGACCACACTCTCCTCTACCTCCCCCAAACTCAGATCTCTAAGGTGAATGCAGTTCAATCTGCCCCTTCACAACAATCCAGAGTTAAGAAGAAGGAAAAAATAAATCAAAAAATACCAATAACAATGAACAACCAAAAAATAAAGCTCAAACACCTGCTACTGAAAAGCAACCACAATGGAAACTGAAATTCCCATGTATCATTTGTGGTGACGATCACTACACTCAATACTATCCACATCGCGATGAAGTGGCCAAACTTTTCCATGGAAAATTACAACCCGTTGTGATTACTCATCCTTTTCCACAACAGCAATCCATGGTTGCTTAAACCCCCTCTCCTGGGGGAAGTTCTAGCCATCCTCATGATGAGACCTCGAAAAGTGTCCATATTTATATATTTGATGGGATTAATTTGACCACTCGCTCTAATACATATGACACACCAGGTAACCCTAAGAAAGGAAAAGTCACTAATGGTTGTTGGCACAGGGGAAAACCCAAGGTTCAACACTTCAACAGTGCACCAACAAAACCCTAACTATCGGCCCTTTTTGCAACACCTGCGAAGCAGATGAAGTCTCACCTGAGGTAGAGGCAAGGGTGGTTGCAAGACTCAGGTGTCTGCAACCTTAGCTACGACACAAATCTGTGATTCTTACTCTTAGCAAGCACTTTTAGCATAGGTCATTTATCCGTATTTAACCCTCATGGCACTCTGCAGATGGCACAGAGCACCGGAACATTCACTTAGATCTAGGTTAAGTTAGCACTTAGCAACAGAAAAATAGGTCTAGCACTTAGCACTTTCACATATGTCAGATCTACACCCACACATCTAAAAATCACAAAGAAAAGTGGATCTATCTAAGTATATCATAGCAAAGCACATAGCATAATCATATCAAGCACAACACATGGAATGAGACCAACACATTAGGTCAAAGCACCAAGCACAACACACAGAGTTACCGTGGTTCACCCACACCCTGGGGCTACATACTCAAAGTCTTCTTCTTCTTTATTAGCTTTGGTCAAATGGGTTACAGCACAGAACTCACACTTGTACTCTGCATAGGACAGGAGATCTGCGTGCACCTCACTAGATCCTCCTTCCCCGAGTAGATCTAGCACAGAGCCTTCTTACAATCTGTGCACTTAGCACTTACAGCACTTGCACTTAGCTATGCAAGTCGGTCACACAATATACACAAAGCCCTTACTAGCACTTAGCTTATCTTATCTCTTCTTACATTGCCTAGCTACTTATTTATACTTTACAAAATAGGCCTAAACATGGGTAAACCCATGGGCCAACATCCCATACCCATTACATTATCCCCAAAAACCCAAAATGGACCCAAGAGAGGGGTCTAGCTTCCATGATCTCTGCTTCACATTGTTCTCCATCTTTGACAAGCTGTCAAAGTCCAAAAATGGTCAAATATGACCAAGTGTTCCTCAAAACTTGGTCAAGGGCCAACAGGCCCCCAACACTCACCTGTGACTCATCCCGAGTCACTCTGGTCTGATCAATTCCACCTTGAATGCCTCGAGCTTGGCTCGAACTACTTCAGCCTACTGTAGTGTGACATCCTCTTGCTCAGTTAACTCTTGGATCACTACGTTGTTTATTGGCCCTTCCAGGTGTTGTTCTATGGTGATGACAACCTATTCAAGCTCAGTTCCCTAGCTTTCAACTTCAGTGAACAGTTGGCGTGCCTTTTTCTTGGATTGGTTGAAGTTGTTGGGAGACTTCCATCACTTTACTTTACAGCATGTGTACCTATTGTTGGGTGGTGCTTTGTTCTGCAAACCTCTTCATTCTTTTGACTGGGGTCAAGGCCTTTAGTTGCACCTGTAGCGTGTCTGCATGTTGCTTTACTTCTTGGAGGTGTGCCTCCAATGCCTGCAACTCTAGATTCTTTGTGAGGTTCTCATAAGTCTCAGGCATGGTACAAAGTTCCAAATCTGTGATGCACTGCTGAAGTTGTTGGATTACTTGTTCAAGTTGTGCCACATGCTATGCGACACATTCTTCAATCTTTACTTCTATGACCGTCACAGAGCGAAGTGCTTTGTGAACCCTTTCCCGTACTTCAAGTTTCTCTACTAGCAACTGGTCCTTGCTCTATTGTAACTATTATTTTTCCTCATCCCACTTCGCTTGCAGGGAAAGATTTTCATGTTCTGCCTTACTTTGTTGTTCTACAAGTGTGCTTTGTACTTGTATCAAAGCCTAGGTGGCTTTTGTTGTGTCTTCTTGAGCTTGTCGAAGGTGACCTTTGACTTTCTCGGCGATCTGGTGTAATTGGGTGGGCTCATCGCCTATTCCTATTGTTCCAATTGTCAAGGGCGTAGTAGAAACTACTCAGATGGATTGGAGTGCCTACTGCACTTCTTGAATTTTGCTCTTGATTTGGCTGAATACCTCCTCCTGCTTTGCTTGTTGATTTTTTTCGATTAACAAGTCGAAGTCGTCCAGTGTGAGGGTAGTCTTAAACGTAGTCTGGGTGGTCTTAGTTTTCTTTCATGATGAGGGATTTGGTGGGGTAATCTTTCTTTTCTTAGTGGGATCCTCCTCCTCTCTAGGATGAGTAACCTCACCTTTGTTTTTCTCAACCTATGTTCCACTTAGTTCTTTACCATCACCTCCCTGCACAGGTGAGATCGAAGTAGTCTTCGTGGATGTGCTATGGATATCTTGAATTTCATCATCCTTCTTGGTATTTCTTGGTCCAGGTGTATCTAGCATAGCTTCAAGGCTTTCTATGTCAGACATTTTTGTGGTGTCCACTGCAACAAGGAGGTCCACTGACCATTCCTTAGTAATCTGCCCCAAGTCTTCTTCTGTCAACTTGTAGTATGACTGGAGCTATTGTTTTTTCTCATCAGCGCACATTGTAATATAGGTGAAGTGGCAGTCCATGCTAAATTTTATCAAAGGTATAAACCTATGAAGTGTATTTGGGGTGAGGCACGGTGTAGACTATATTTCATTCTTCAATTGGTTGTAATAAGCATGGAAGATGGCATTGGACTACCACTGCTTGTTCATGTCACTGGAGTACCAAAGCGTACAGAACTTCACGGCCAGTGGTTCAAAGGGTTCGATCTACAGAAAAGTGGCACCTTTTGGTAGCTCCCAAGCGATGAAAGTGATTAGGATGAGCAACCAACTAAATTGGAACTTGTACCCTTGGTCTTGCACTTCTCTGCAATCAAGCTCTAGCTAGTTTAAAAGGTACTATGCCCAGTTCATTTGTAGTCCCTTGACACACTTCCCTGCGAGGTTGACTACAAATCTAGTCACTTGTTTTGGTCTGTTTTTACGAACTATATTGCCTGTGATCAACTGACAGGCAAGGCGCACTGCTCCACTCTAGATAGAGGTGACCTTGTAGCCTCACGTGCTTTTCTCGACATCGCCATAAGTTTCTTTTATCTTCTACGCTAGTGCTCAGTCTGAGGTCTTTCCAGGGTAAAACTCTTGTGGGTCAGGGCCTTGCATACTAAGGCTTGTGATCCAATTGATCAAATTTGGATCCATAGTGATGTGGCGTTCCAACCATAAGTATCCTTCGTGGTAGCAGGACAGCAGCAACTTGACGCATGTGTTGACTTCCTGGTGTTTGCCAAAGTACGGGATCTTCATTACATTAAGCAGTGTGGACTGTGCGAGGTTCTGGGTCCATGAGTGCAGGACAATCTTAGAATTCTTTCCTTTGGTCCTGGTTAAGTACTTATGTGGGGCTAACATGTTGTAAACCTTACTATCTCCAAGGTTAAAATCAATCAATTTCAGTGTTGCGATCTTATCCTGGTCGGCACGAACTGTGCGCATCCCTTTTGAAAGGTACGTGGTGATCAAAGTGTACTCAAAGTCGTGAGGTACACTGTCAAAGTTGATGGAACCACTTAGAGGTGGTAAGTAAGTAGGTACAATGTGTGGGATACGCTTGGCATTTGCGATGTCATCCCTGTGATTGGTCCGTTTCTCATCGGTCGGCCAAGATGGACCGGCGCGAGTAGTGGAAGGGGAGGCCTGGGGTCCTCTCATTGACGATGCTTGGACTCATGTAGATAATCCTCCCTCTGACATGAATCTCTCAGTCATTAATTCAATCAAAACTTCTTCAACTACTTTCTCAGTAGCGTTGAGCTTGTCCGACATACAAGCTTGGGTCAACTTAGCTCAGGTGTGAAATGAATGTAGAGACTACAGTGAACAATATGGGAACAAGGAAATGATCACAGGGTGAATTAATCTCAGGTTTTGGGCTCAAATTCTCACTTAGCAAAAAGTATTCTCAGTGCGTGGTGCGATGGACTAAGTAGGGAAACTTAGCAACAGTCTGCTTGCAATGGGTATGAGGTTGCATTAACTTATGTTATGTCCGTTATGGCATGGTCGAACAGTCTAGTGGCGAGCCATAAATGATTTCTGACCCATTCGCAGTGGCAGTCAAATGGTTATATTGGATTTTAATGGCTATATTACTTCGCCTCGGTGAAGTGGCATATGTCGTTGTTCTGATATCCTGGCGAAGCTCAATTCTTGTGGTTTTTCCTTCTGTGAAGTTTCCTCTGGAACCTTCTGTAACTTTTTAATCTTGGCTCTCTTTTTACTTAGCTTCCTATCCTTCTTCCCAGTGAGCTTCATCTCGGTCATCCTTTTTCCATTCTGAATCTTATCTTCTCTCAACATAGGCACTTCGTGCAGTTGAGGTTCTTTCTTCATATCCAAGGATAATACTCCTTCCTCATATGGATTAGGCATTTCGATCTTCTATGGTTCCTTTAATGCTCTTATAGCTTTGACACCCAGCTCCCTGGTGTTCAACAACTGAGATATGTTCTCTTGTTCCTCCATCAAGTAGGCAATCCTTCTAGTCATAAATTCCATGAGTTCTTTCTTCTTTTGTTCTAGGGCTTCCTTTTCTTCTTTTCTTCGGATCTGGTCTTTTTCAATCCAGATCTTGCCTAAGCTAGAAATGGGGCACAGTCCTCAATAAATATAATGACTTTGAACTCTTCCTTTGTCGAATCTCCATGGCTACTCATAGCTATCTGGGTAATTCTGCCACATAGGGTTACCATTTTTCCTTTAAACAACCCTATTCTTCCTAGTGAAGGAACCATAGCAGGCCTTCCCAGGTTTCCCAAGTACTTTCTGTCATAATGTTCATCTGTGTTCCCTCATCTAGAGCACAGTCGATGTCAAAGTCTCCTATTCTTACTTCGAGTTTCTCCTTTTCTTTGAAGATCTCTGAAAAACTGGCATCTTTATGTTCATTTAGGGTTTCTTTCATTTTCAGTAACATAATCTCTGATTCTTGTTGGGGTTCTTCTATAATCTTCGTTTCTTGGTCTCCTTCAGGGTTTTCTTGCTCCATATTCAGCTTTTCAATTCTAGCAATCATTCTAGGGAAATCCAGTACTTCATGGTACATAGCCTTACAACAGAGGCAACTAGGTTTTCTCCTAGGGCATTCCTTAGCAAGATGACATGGTCTTCTGCAACTGTAACAAAGAGTTAATCCTCTCTTTCTCTTCAATGATCCCCAACTCTTCCTGTACTGTGTGCTAGGATCATAATGGCTTGCCTGCAAAAATTTCTTTCTAGGATCCTGCATCCATTTGTTAGTCCAGACATTCTTTCTATGCATAGGTATAACATATCTATCATTATACTTATCAGATCTATTCATATCAAACTTTCTTTCATCTATTAATGCCCTAGTTTTTAAGCTAGGACAGATTCTATCAAACATACCTAGATCCATTCTCTAGAAAAAAAAAATCACTTATCTTACTTCTACAGAGCACAAAGCTTCCACATCTAAGAACTTTTGACTATTCTTACCTTTATTAGGGCACATAGCTTACAGATCTTACCTCTTTTCTACAGATCTGACTTATTTCTTTCAAAATTTTCCACTTTTACTTTTCTTAGAGCACAAAGCATTCAGATCTCACTTATTTTCTTCAGATATGATCTTCCTTTGTTCAGATCTAACCTTATTCCTTGCACAAAGCTTCACAAGTTGAGTAAAAAGTTGCACACTACGGAAACTGATCTACGCACAGAGCTTCATTTTGCACAAAGTTTCTTCTTCCTCAGTTCCCAGCAATCACAGTTCCAGGTCCCAGCAACGAAACCATTTGTTGGCATAGGGGCAGACCCAGGGTTCAACGCTTCAACAGTGTACCAACAAAACCCTAACTACCGGCCCTTTCGATAACACCTACGAATCAGATGAATTCTCACCCGAGGTAGAGGCAGGGGTGGTTGCAAGATTCAGGTATCTGCAACCTTAGTTGGGACACAGATCTGTGATTCTTACTCTTAGAAAACACTTTTAGCAGGTCATTTATCCGTATTTAACCCTCATGGCACTTCCCAGATGGCACAGAGCACCACAACATTCACTTAGATCTAGGTTAAGTTAGCACTTAGCAACAGCAAAATAGGTCTAGCACTCAGCACTTTCATATATGTCAGATCTACACCCACACATCTAAAAATCACAAAGCAAAGTGGATCTATATAAGTATATCATAGAAAAGAACATAGCATAATCATATCAAGCACAACACATGGAATGAGACCAACACATTAGGTCGAAGCACCAATCACAACACACAGAGTTACCATGGTTCACCCCCACCCTGGGGCAACATCCACAAAGTCTTCTTCTTCTTTATTATCTTTGGTCAATCAGGTTACAGCACAGATCTCACACTTGTACTCCGCATAGGACAGGATATCTGCGCGCACCTCTCCAAATCCTCCTTCCTTGAGTAGATCTAGCACATAGCCTTCTTACAATCCATGCACTTATCACTTACATCACTTGCACTCAGCTCTGCAAGTCGGTTACACAATATACACAAAGCCTTTACTAGCACTTATCTTATCTTCTCTCTTCTTACATTGCCTAGCTACTTATTTATACTTTACAAAATAGGCCTAAACATGGGTAAACCCATGGGCTGACATCCCATACTATTGTGGGTGGGAAATCCCTCCTACGGACTAGCACTAAGGGTTTTATCATGCATGCAAAAATGACCTAAATATTTTTACTTTTTACCATCATCCCATGCCTAGACCCCCATTACTCATATGTAAATACAGGGCTCAAGAGATTAAATTGATGTACCTTATTCTTCATGTTTGATGTCGATCCCTTTTCGTGCTTGGTCATTCTTTGACTACAACTCTCCTCCCAATGTTGACCTGCATTCATTAAAGACAAACAAAGAACTCCACATGCATTTGATCTATGAATTAACGGGTTAGAGACTTAATCAATCATACAATAAATATTCCAATAATGACAATCTCATATGGCGGGACGGGAAAATCAACTCTTTTATTAACTTCACAATGATACCTTACAATGATAAAGTCGGCTACTGCTCCTCGATCCTGGTCCTGGGCTCTTCTTCCACTATCTTCCAACTTCTTTTCTCTATACTTCTCTTTGCACAAGGATGGCTAAAGGTTGGGACAAAGGGAATGCTCAATTGGGTATAGTTTCTTTACTATGATTCTCCTCCTTTCAAATGGGACCCCTAACCCTTCTTTTATAAGCTAGAAGAAGCTATGTATTTGGTCGAGTGACCAGCCATGCATGGTCGAAAGGTTTATTTAACTTACCCAAAGTTGTGTGTTCCATCAGCAACTTTCCTTTTTCTGTGCTTTTGTAGGTACACGTGGGTTGTCTTGGGTCAGCTAGCGTGTACACGCGTGCAGTAATGGAGCAGGGCGCATGGGTTTTTATAAAAAGGGATTTTTAAGAAGAGTTGTTCAGCAGTGTTTTGGCAAAGAAGGAATCTGAGACGACCTGATGCCAGGTAAGCATGTCTGGTAAAAATTAATGTTATAACATATGCCCCCCTAATGTGTGAGGTCAGAAGAGCATCTGATGGCTAAAATACATTAACAATCTTCACCGATGTTTCGAATAAGTGAGCCTGGTGACCAGAAATCGGGAGGTGTCGTCTGCAAAATAATAATTGTCTCACCGAGGCGGGCATACCCATGCTCAGGATAAAATAAAATCATGGCTACCAATCAAATACATTGTAGATCCATGTCATATAACTATATAAAGTGTAGCCGTGAGAAATACACAGCGGAGCTACATCTCGAAATCAAAAAGATATACATGTAGAGTATCCATCTTCTAGAAGTTGATAAGGCATGATGCTTGGAGATGAGGTCTTCAGAGCTCGAGCAACAACTTCAAAATCTTCAAAACTTAGGTAGGAGTGTAATATGAGTGTACAACTTCACTACCCAAAGGTCTTCGATGGCTCTTCAATCATGGACTATAGAATCTTGATGATCATACTGAAGGCTTCATTGATTTCGAGCAAAGATGTGATTGGACTTTGAGGATGGTCAGGCATGAGGGAAAGAGACAAACTGCAAAGGGGCCAACTCAAGCTTAGAAAACTTCCCTTGGATAATAGTACGACAAAAGATGAGACTTAGGCAGCATGGCATTAACATAAGTTTACGAGGCAAGAGGCAATGCAAACTCTCCATATGTTTAGAAGAATAACCAAACGGAAGAGGACACAGATCAATGTAGTGGGAACATCTTCCTAAGGTCATATTAAATCCCAGGGTTTGACGAAAAAATGGAAAGATGTCCTTTATCCACAGGCGACTCATTATTCTTCCAATACAAAGAAAATACTTTTCCCTTCCTCTTTTTGGGGTATATTTGATTTTTTTTTCTTTTTCAATAATTTTGGAAGGCTTGAAAAAGAATAAAAGAATGTTAAAAGAATGTTACGTTACAAAGGAGGGATGAGTGTCGCAAGCATACGAGTTCGAGGTGCAAGGACAAGATTGATGTTCAAATTAAGGACACTCAGGAAAAATCCCTCCTGGGGCCAAAGGTGTCAAGACGCAGAGGCAAAGTGCTACAGGGCTTGCGTATAACACATGCTTCAGATGGTTTAGTTGAGAGCAACATGGAGCTGGCATTAGACCAAAGACGCAGGTATGAAAACGCGGTTAACAAAACACACAATGGTAACGTCCTTTGATGTAAGTTTAACTAGCCCAAAGAAGGTAAGCTCGGTGGTTTTTCATATTTAGAGAGTCTGAAAAACATAAAAGGAGACTCCAATGGGGTACCTTTTTCGAAGGTAGTCTAGTCGATTCAAAAAAGGGGTAAACTAGAACCGACAAGACGTCTATTCAAAACCATTTTAATGAGTGTGATAAAGACAAGATTACTCGGCCATTTTTTCATTTTTAAGGAGTCTGAAAAAAGATTAACTATGGACTCGGTCGGGAATGTTCTTTTGGACCATTTTAACGAGTGTGAAAGAATAAGGTCACTCAGCGATCTTTTCAATTTTAGGAAGTCTGAAAAGAGCTTAACTATAGACTCTGTGGGGGTTCCTTTTTCATAAATGTAGTCCCTCAGGCCCAAAAAAGGGGTAAAATTATACCTGAGGTTACTCTTCTAGGGACCCTGAAGCCTCTAGAGTATACCTTTGTTCATACATTTGACCATCCAAACAAAAAAATGGGTAAACTACCGTCGGACAGACGTGCCTTCAAATTTCAGTTTAACGAGCATGAAAGTCAACAAGATCGCTCGGCAATCTTTTCATTTTTAGAGGGTATGAAAAGGGCTTAAAATAAGACCCATGGGGGCTACGAATCATGTATGAAACAGGTTCGGGTAGAGCCCACTGCTAGGTTCAGACCAAGAGTCTCTTCGATAGTCAACTTGGAAAGTCTCCCAAAAGGGAAGAAAACACAAACCACGGCGTAAGTCCTCCCTCGGTATAGAAACCGTAGTCATGGCTTCAAGGATAGCCTCATCTGAAAGAAATTCAAAATCCAAGAAATCACGCAAATGAGGGTCGACAATCCCAAAGGGTGAAGTAAACTGACCATACTCCATATGATGATGGAGGTTCTGGCCAGGACTAGCAGAGTCTATCAGCAAAGAATCACAAGAACGAGGGCTTGAGGATCTACAAACAATGAGATTAGACTCGGAAGGATACTCAAGCCTACTTGGACCAAGAGGGGGAAACAAGGGCTCCCATGCCCCCATTGGATAAACCAATGGATCAATTACTAAGACTAAGTCTCAGGAAGGCCAACATGATTTCATAGGTTCCTACTCAGAAGCAATTGAACATCGAGGATAAGATGCCACATAATTAACCCATGGCGGGGTAGAGTCTACACGAACGCTAAGAACATATAAAGGGGTAGTCTGAAATAATGTCGAATTAGGATGGTGATTATCAGATGCTAGTTGGTCGATAGTGAAAATTCTTCCATTGTGAGGGAAATGCATCACCCAGAAGAGCGTAGACACCACAGCATTAATAGCATATACATAATCATGCCCGAGAAGCATATTGAAATCTAACGGGCCTTGAACCACTATAAAATCAACAAGGACAATCTTCCCACCTAAAGATATAGGTAACTGAGGAAGAACCCCAAATATTCACTAGGACGTTAGTCAAAAGCCAACAGCTCATGTAAAGAAGACACAAGTTTGGGAGATCCCAAGACTTTCCAAACTGAGGAGGATAAAATACTTGTGGAAGCTCCTTCATCCACAATACATCGATAAATGTTTGTTGAATTAAATTCAACCCTTATTTGAAAAGGTACATAAGAAGGAAGATGAGGCTCAACAAGATCATTCCAATCAAAGGAAACCATCCTAGGGCTTGGAGGGGGTGTACTCGGAATGAGCAGAATGCCCCCTTGTTCTGAAAGTACTGAACTGGAAATGCTAAAAACATAGTCGATGGACACTTCACTCCCCAAGAGAGGAGTGGGATCAATCAAAGACTACATCGATATGGCTACTTTCTCAACCAATGGCTACATAGGCTGAGAGACTACATGGTCTAAAGGCACCTCACCCCTCAAAAGAGGAGTGGGATCAACCGATGACTGCATCGGCATGACCACTTTCTCAACCAATGGTTGAATAGGCTGAGAGACTACATGGTCTATAGGCACCTCACCTCTCAAAAGAGGAGTGGGATCAGTCGATGACTGCATCGACATGATCACTTTCTCAACCAATGGTTGAATAGACTGCAAGGAAACTTCAAAAGACTCAGAATCAGAAGATCTTGCAGACAGGGACCACAATCTTTGTACCTCTAGAATGCCAAGGAACAAATGAGTAAGGTGATCTCCCTTGCAAATATTACAAGGGAACTTAGGCTTATGTCCTATCTGTCTAGGTTTCTCAACAGAATTAATTCCCCCAGCATGATTAGCAGTGATTAGTTGCACATCTCCAACATGACTTGCAGAGGTTAGTGACGGGTCGATAACATGACTTGCAAAGGCTACAGACTTATTACCAGTATGACAAGTAGTGACTGGACTTTTTCCCCCAGCATGACTTGCAGAGGGTGGGTGTGTGCCTCCATCATAACTTGCAGAGGCTGGGTGTTGGTATTCAACATGACTTGCAGAGGTTATCGACCTATATCCAACATGACTCGCAAAGGTTGGTGATTTCTTCTTCCTATTCTTCCTCTTTCTATTTCGTTTAGACTTTCAGTTACTAGTAACTATACTTTCACCAGAGGCGAGAGAAGGAGAAGGAGAATAATTTGTTGACGAAGAAACATCAATAGGGTGCTCATGACTTAAGGTGCTTAACTGAGAAGCATCGAGAGTATTCGGGACATTTGGAATGGTACCCAACCAAACCGGTAGTCCCACATTCAACCCAGGAAGGTACAAAGTGGCCATCAAAGGGACACCAATGTTTCCAAAGAAGGGAAAAGCACAAGAATCCCCTTGCAAAGGAGTTCCTTGGTTGGTATGGTCAGGAAAATTATCCATGAATATCCTATGCACAGGTTCTCCTCTTGCGGGATCGTTCAAGTCCGTAAAAGTCTCACACACTGACTCTGGCAAACCAGTGGTATCCAAACAACGCCTATAAAGAGGCGGCTCCACATTTCTAAGCAGAAGACCAAAAAGTCCTCACGACCGGCAGAGTGGGCAGTCTACCACCCTAGGTCAGAGACCCAAAGTCACGACTAACTAACTCACTATGGAAAACTAGGGAGCACAGAGCACACACTAAAAGTTACTAAAGGAAAATCAAGCAAACGACTAACTAGTTGGAAGAAAAGTTACACCAATCAACACTAGAGAAACTTACCGGTGCAAGTGCAACTCGAAAATGGAAGCACCCTTTGGGTATACTCTGCAAAGCGTGGCCCGATGTCTATCCTAGGTACCATGGTATACCCTCGTAGTCACCTGTGTATGTCACTAGAAAGATAGGCAACTAGGTTGCCAGCCCGCGAACAGTCACCATGCGGGTACAGTCGACGATCGGGTAGACCATAAGGAGCAAGGTATCAAGCCCAAAACCTAACAAGGGTATCAAAAGAAAGTGGTTTGGAAGAAAATTGAGGACCTCGAACGGATGTGAGACCCATGAAGCTCCGTGGAAAATGCAATCGACAGAATCCCAAGACAAGCCCTCTATATGTTTTCTCCACTACAATTGGTTCGGCTTTGGAGGGGTTATCTCCACTACCTTTTCGCACGCGACCTCGTGTTTATCCCCTGTGTTAGAGGGGCATCCCAGATAACTTTCATGATACTGGACTTCTTCACTCCTTATCACAAACTCGTATGTTTGTTTTATAGCCTCGAAGAGTTTCCTCTCCAACCTAAATCAAGGCTCTAGCCTAATCTAGTTGATGGACCCTACAAACATAAAGTCTAGTAAATTTTAATTAGCGTTCTTTTTACTGGCTTGATTTACTCAAAAGGGTACGGTAGTGCAACTGATGTTGTTAAGACTCTTGCAGAAAAAAGAAATGATAAGAACACTAGCAAAGAAGGATTATTTTTCTTATTTTTCTTTTGAAATGATTTTAAGATGAGAAGAAAACACAACTCTATGCTAATTTCTTTTTCTTTTTCAAATAACAATGCAAAGAAAATGGCAGGAAAGAAAGAGATCTAACAAACTAAGTTTTTTTTATTATTTTCTTCCAATCACAACATAAATAACAAAATATTCTAAAAGAAATTGATGAATGCACGATTCATGCCCCCCCCCCGACCACGAGGGGGAATTTTGTTTCAAAATGCAACTCCTTTTTCTTAAAATTTCAAGCTAAAAATAAGTTAAAAAGCTAAGAAACAAAAGAAATATTTTAATGAAAAATCAAGCTATGCTGTAATCAGACCTAAGTTGCTGACTGCTATGAAAAAGACCAAGATTAAATCAAGGCAATCCCTGAGAGGTATAACTCTTGATAAGGAAGAGGATGACTGCCTCTCCTTAAACAAAATTTTTCTCAACAGGCACGCTGCTGACAGTTCAACAACCAGCATGTGCATGCGAGTTGTGTAAGGTCAGAGTGTGTGTACATGCATGCTAGCCTTATGCAGGCCGCGTGTACTTATAAAACTCTTAAAAATGAAAAGATAAACAATCAAGCACTAGCATAGACCACTGGTATGGAGAACCAGAATCTCTTGAAGACTCACAAACTTACTTTGTCAGAAAAGAAAAACAATTCAAGGAAAATTTCATAGAACAAAACCAATCTGAGGTGGTACCTAAGCTACAAACTGAAACAACAGAGATCATAATGAGTTCCAGAAAACCCTTGAGAAGGATTACTTCTAACCGGGGAGAGGATGACTGCCTCTCTAAAAGAAATTTTCTGAAATCATACACGCGATTGACACTTCCTCAGCTAGCGTGTACACGCAGGCTGTGTGAAGGTAGGGCACATGTACACGCGTGTAGACCTTATACAGGCCACATGTACCTCTGTGGATCTCGAAGAAAAGAAAAATGCAGTCAAGCAAAGAAACAAAGATAATTGGTATGGAAGACCAGAATCTCTGTTAGCTCAGACTTTTGTAGAAACTTTAAAAACAAGGAATGAAACCAATTTTTAAAAACAATACCCAAGAAAAAACATTCCCAGAAACCCTAGAGATCCCCAGTATGGTCGCCAATTTTGTTGTGAGTGGGAAATCCCTGTATAGACTAGCACTTAGGGTTTTATCATGTATGCAGAAAATACCTAAAGATTCCTACTTTTTACCATCATCCCAGACCTAATCCTCATTATTCTTAAGAAAATATGTTGTTAAGAAGATCAAGTGAACATACCTTATTTCCGGCATTTGATATCGATCCCTCTTCACGCTTGGTCACTCTTTAACTACATCTCTCCTCCCAAGGCTGACCTGCATTCACAAAAGACAAACAAAGAACTCCACATGCATTTGATCTACAAATTAATGGGTTAGAGACTTAATCAACATTTACGCAATAAACAATGGAAACCTCATATGGTGGGATGGGAAAAGTACTTCTTTATTATTAACTTCACTAAAATAACTTACAATGATGAAGTCGGCCACTGCTCCACGAACCTGGTCCTGGGCTCCTCTTCAACTGTCCTCCAACTCCTTTGCTCTATACTTCTCTTTGCACAAGGATGGCTAAAGTTTGGGACAAGGGGAATTCTCAATTGGGTATAGTCTCTTTACTATGATTTTCCTCTTTTCAAATGAGACCCTTACCCCTTCTTTTATAGGCTAGAAGGAGCTAGGTATTTGGTCGAATGACTGGCCATGCATGGCTGAAAGGTTTAGTTAACTTTCCCAAAGATGTGTGTTCCGTCAACAACTTTCCTTTTTCCGTGCTTTTGTAGGTACACGCGGGCTATAATGGAGCAACTAGCATGTACATGCTTGAATTAATGGAGCAGGCCACGTGGGCCTTTATAAAGAGGGTTTTTTAACCAGAGTTGTTTAGTACTGGCTAGGCAAAGAAGGCATATGGGATGGCCTGATGTCAGGTACGTATGTTTGGTGCAAATTAGGGTTATAACAAAAGGTTAGGTAAGAATGTGAGTAGAAAGGTTGGGATGAGAAATATAGAATCTTATTGCTTGGTTTTTTTCACCATGGTGGCCTCATAGCCTAGGTTTGTGGTGGAATCTACACTAGATGGTTGTGGTTCAATGGAAATTTTCTCTTACATGACCAATCTCTTAGACCAATTTTTGTTAAAAAGATAAGTCAGTTTTTTGTTTATGAATATGCAAAATTACTATTACTCCTAGTCATAAAAAAATTATGTGTTATGCATGCTATGTGTCATTTTAATTTTTTTTTTTCGATTTTGAATTTAAGTATACAAGGAAATGAAGGAAAATTTCATGACACAAGAGAAGAAAATGATTTATACCTTTTCGGAAATGTGTTTTGGATCGTGGAGTTGACCACCCTTAAAACCTGCATTTTTCAAAGACATTAAAAGGTTAAATGACTGAATAATAGCTAAACATCTACGAAGAAATAGCCATGTACAAGTGCAAAGGAAGGCTACTAGGTGGGCTTGAAACAAGAGAAATCTTATCTCACACATACACAATACATAAGATAAGATGCCATGTAAAACTCAAGTGCACCACTATCTAAGGGTGTTTTAGCCTATGGAATACATTGTGCAAGAAGATTAGATATGAAGTCTACCTAATAAAATATCATCCCATGCTTGAGCACCCCATGCATAATCAAAATCCATCTTACCCATATGTATCTGGTGCATCGTCTACCATACAAGAGTTTCAAGAGAATTGCTAAAGCGTGAAGTTCTCATAAGAATGGAGGGAGGCCATGAAGTCTAAGGAAATGGCTGGATGATATGGAGTTCACTATAGTTTAAAATTGCTTAAATATTTCTAACCTACAAGGTGACATATAAAATAAATAATGCAATATAGAAGATGAAGTACTCAAAGAAAATGTGTCTAAAATGAAATATGTGCTCGGGTGGTACAACAACTATTTGATAATACTTATTTCAATAGGTCAATGACAATGTATGGCTTTGATGTAAGAGTTTTACATGGTGTATTCTACAAATACAAAACACAATCCTAAGACTCTAACACAACTCTAATGACCTTCACTCAAATAGTTAAAGAGTAATTAGGCCTTCCAAGTGCTTCAATGTAAGGTGATGCAACCCACCATAGAAAACACATGAAGGCATGAGAGGCACTACGATTCCACTATAGGGGAAGATCAAAGGGGACCTATGGGAAAATAAATCCTCTATCTCCAAGATCATTCTCAGAACTCATATTTTTCTACAATGTACCTTAAATGAAGCCATATACCTTCTTTAACTTATCAACCAATCCTTGAATCTATGTAAGAGGTTGGTGGGGAAAGTATTTTCACATAATAATGGGAGCATGGGTTGAGTACAATATTCATGCCATGGGAAGTGTAAGAGTCCTACATTCCGCTAGTTATAGGTAATGTCATCCATCATTTCCACCAATGATATCATTGTCATTGCCTCTAACATTGTGGGAAGCACTCTAACATTAATTCTCTACATATTTCATGTTTTATTATCCATTTCCAACCCATACCAATTTGTAAATTAACCAAAATCAACATCAAGAAGAGGTAATTGTAGACTTTGGATGAAATATA
>CBVK0100589597.1:0-12165 GCA_900067695.1 Picea abies | reverse complement strand
ACAATCCTAAGACTCTAACATAAATCTAATGACCTTCACTCAAATAGTTAAATAGTAATTAGGCCTTCCAAGTGCTTCAATTTATGGTGATGCAACCCACCATAGAAAACACATGAAGGCATGAGAGGCACTCAAAACCTTTTGTGGTGTGTAGTGTAGCACTCCATAGTAATTTGGTTAAATCTATTTGGTACATTGATGAGAATTTTCGAGTGTTGCGAATGGTATTTTACACACTTGTGCATCTATAGGCTATGTAAGAACCACCATCTATTTTTTTTTATAAATTGTGTTTTTTCATTGATTTTTTTATTTGAAACTAAAATCGGTGTGCCTTGTAACATGATGCATTAGTGTTTTTTAGTCATTAATAAGCATTGATAATGTATGTATACCTTTTGTTTGCACCATGTGGCATTTAGGAAATTTGAGTGCGAGGCAATGCTTTTTAATTGTCATACATAGTATGTGTGTGTGTGTGTGTGTGATGTTTTTTTTTGTTTAGCAAACCAAACTAGTAATTCTATTTAGCGAAATTGAAGAAATATATACATCCACCATTGGATTGTTGGCTTGCCGCTAGGGAAACTAGACCAACAACAATGTAACAAATTATCTGTCCGTATGGTTTTTGTTAAGTTTTGAAATAAAACCAAAATTTTACATCTAGAAAAGCTATCTGAATATCTAGCTATCATGGTACTTTGATTCCACATAGTAAAGTAAAATCAACCTAACAAGTTCAAAATAACTGTCATTCCAAGGACTAGTTGGGCAAGAGGCCACCTGCCCTCTCATAGCGGTCATGATCTAGGGGCTTGGGGGAGTTTGCCTTTTGGTCTTCCTCATGACGTTCCTGGTTCCGAATGTGAGCTTGAATGTCCTATAGTTGTTGAAGAACCTCTGCTAGTTTCTCCATTATTACTTCATTTTCCTCTTCATCGTCCAACAAAATATTTCCTATGAAAGTTTTGATATGCCAATATAAATCGACGTTTTCAATAAATTTGGTATCTCTAACACATGATAGACCTCATCTTCCACAGAGGCGAGTGCAGTCCGGATACAAGGCGATATTTTTTGTCGAAATTCATTGGCTGTTGCTTGAGTTGAGAGAAACATTCAAGGGATGGAAGGCTCATGACTTACATTGTTGGAAGATGATGGGTTGGGATGGTCTCTATGCCCCCAACGATATCCCCTTGAATATCCTCGGGCTGGAGAAACAATGTACACAGGAGACAGACACACCGAAGGATTCCACCTCTATTGGCAGACCACATAATTCTTCAACACTAAGTTGCTTGGAGGATTGTCACCCTAGACGCTTAAAAAATGACCAAAAATCACTACCACATTCCAACTTGAAACCATAATCACTGTGGGACAAATAGTGCAATCATTGTTGTGATTCCTCGCCATGTTATGGTGATCTATTGGAGCGGAGTAATGAGGAGTAATGTCGCTTGAATATCTATCAATGTTGTCGTACCTAGGAGTGAATTTCCATGTACTGGCCAACACCTAGAATGGAGCCCTACATGAACTAAACATCATTTGGAGTAACCTCATAAGCATTGTTCGTCAGGTGGGGAGTCTCTGTGCTACCAACACTCATATCTTGGATGCTTCTCGAAGGGGTGTCTCTCTCATCATCTTGCATCTTTATCACCCCATCTGAGGTAGTGTGTGTGTGATGTTAAAGAAAAATAGTAAACCATAATAGTTTAGGTGCACCGACAAAACAACATTCGCTAAAACCTCCACTTTTCTTCCTTTACTAGAAACCTTTTCTAAAAGTAGAGCAGGGAGAATTGGTTCCTCTAAAACATTCAGTAATTAGTGTTTTCCATGTAGTGTGTCTTAATGGGATGTATGTAAGTCTCCATGGCCATCCAAATTTACTGGATGACCATTGAAGTCTCCTCATCCATCCATCCTTTCGTGTCAATTTTTTCCTCTGGATTTATAGTTACTTTCTTTCTTTGTTCAAGTTTTTTCTACTACTATGACACTAAGCATTTGTGATGTTGATCTAGAGGCCAAGGGTAGTGATCATCCTAATCAAAGCCAAGGATACAATGGACTAGAACATCCTATTGTCTTTGACTATGTGGAGCCTAATGATTGCATCATCAATAGGGACAATGAGTGGTACAAGAACATTGAGTGGAGGTTGTTCATCAAAATTTAAGCTACGACCTAATCTCTTATAGTAGGTACTTTGAGCTTTCCATATAGACATGAATTCTATCAAGGGAGATTAATTGTTCCAGTCCATGGGTGAAAATATGTCACTCAAACTCGAAATTGGACATAAACTCCCCCATTCCCTAATCTAGCATCTCAGGATTCACTTATTGGGCCTTTATTTGACAATTATCAGTGGTGTATATTGAGATTCACTTATAGGGTTTAGTTGAAATTAACATTCCTTGTTGTAATTTGCTACAAATTATCAATTTTATTGGGTGATTCTTAAGTCCAATTTTCTTCTTTTTTCTTAGATTTTGGCTAGGCCTGCTCATTTTTAGGACTAGGAATCCCTTTGCAATTACCCAAGGAATCTTGTAAAGTCTTTAGATTCTTGTCAAACAATTTTCTCTCATGTGACCATAAGAGTACCTCTAGGTTGTTAACCATGGAGGGCTATTTATACTGATTATGGATGGAGATATAATTGATGTTTTGGGTTATGAGTATAGGATGTAAGGGATATTCGTGCAAACTTCATGGTATCAAAATTTATACAATAATGTCTTCTCTAACCAAGCTACAAGCAATGAATGTTATGTGTATGTGTGTATATTGTTTTATATATTTGATGAGGTTATTCAATAAAAAGGCAATGATCTATGTAGGAATTCAAGGCTATATTGGATATAAATGAGAAATATCTACAAATAGGACAAACCTTTGGTATCATGGAGGTTGTATAAGAATATTCAAACACTGATCTAAAATTTTATGGTTTGTAAATATATATATATATATATGGTTCAAATTACTTGATGAGAGATGAAACTTAGAATGGAAAAATCCCTTAAAAATATCATCATTGATTCAAAGTCAAATGGTTTACAAGAATGTGAAAAATGAATATATTTCATGGTGAGAGTTGAAGTTGTCTTACAATGGCTAAATCCCTTTAAAATATCATTACATTATACATATGATGAGTGGATAGCTAGAATCTTGTAAAGTCTAGCAATAGCTTAAATTTCTATAGGTTGTAGATCATGGAAAAAGCTCACTAATATATGATATTAAATATCATATATCATATATGTAAAAGGAAAATACAAACTTTTATATGTGAAAGGAAAATACAAACTTTTATTTTTAATGTTTTGCATTGTTGAGTTTCAGTTAAGTTTTTATGATGATAATGATGATGGTTAATGTTCACTGAGACCAAAATTGGTTTATTGGACCTTAAGATAAGTAAGTGATTATTTGGATTTCTTTAAAATGTTATTTTGATGTGTTGGGCGCATGCCCAGTTTTGAGGAAAAGTAGAATGTGTAAGGAAGACGTGCATGCAGGAAAAGTAGCATGTGTAAGACAGACGCGCATGCAGGAAAAGCAGCACGTGCAAGACATACACAGATTCAAAAGAGGAAAGCATGTGAGGCACACATGCAAGAATACCTAGCCATGATAGGGTTAGGGTTTTGGTAAGAAGATGTAATGGTTGGTAAGACAAAAACATGTATAAGTAGGTACCTAGGAGGTCTAGGACGGGGCTCGAGTTTTGGCCAGTGTTACTATGTCGTTCGAAGCCAAAATCACTGTAAATCTGATCTATTTTGTAAGTTGTTGAGATAAGGAGAAGAAATAGGGTAGATATTGAGGGTTAGATAATAGGCTGATGATCTTGGTGTGATCTATTCCGCCTCATTGTAGATCTCCACCCGTTGATAGAAAGTTGTAATGCGCGCAACCCTGGAGTTTGGAAACACCATAATAAAAGAGAAGAGCAACCAAATCTTTGTGGACGTAGCCCAAGAGGGGTGAACCACGATAGATCATGTGTTATGTGATTGAATATTGTGTGTTTCCTTTACTGTCCATGACTAGATGTTAGATAAACACGTGAATGACTAGTTAGATATGCTATTTTACATGCATGAATAAGAGTGATAGGGTATTCAATATAAGCTAAGTGTAAAGTAAAAAATGAAGATGACAGAGTTTAATCCCAGATCCCCACTCATTCCCAGGTTGCAATAACTTGAGCGTTGCAACCACCAATAGATTTATCTCTGGTGAGACTGCACAATGCACTCTGTGTACTGCGTTGCCTTCTAGTTGACTAGAGGGTCCGATAGTTTTAAAGGGGTTTTGTTGGAAACTATTATAGACCTGAACCTAGGTCAACCCAAGAAAGGTAGCAAGAGAGAAGTAAACCAACAAATGGTTTTGTTTTTGACTGTAACAGAATGAGATTGAGTGAATGAGATCTATTGAAGAATTGTGAAAAGAATGTCAGATTTGGTGAGGAAACGTTAACATAATGAGAATATAAAAGGGGATGTTTAGACCATGGAACCCAAATAAGGCAAAGATCGAGAGCTGGTTGAAAATAAAGGAACTGGAATTTTCACATAAAGATAACATAAACCTAAATTTAACACCACACAAATATTTGGACAAGTATCTATTTAGCGACTTGCATGACGTATTTTTCTGTGATTTCCCGCATGTGTTGCAAGAGTGGGTATTGAGGCTGAAAGAAAACCACCCTACAAATCGGGTCAGACAACTAGAGTGTAATTCTATGGAGATCGTGCAGTTACAACAAGTTGACAATAAATTTACACGTGTAGTAGATTTCTGGTTAGACAACATTGTTGCAGGATTTATCACAGAATTTGCAGTAGATACTGCGAAGAATTATAGCGCAACTAAGAAAGAGTTCTTGAAGGGATCTAGAGGTAGGTATATCACATCGTTGTATACTTCCATCAATATTTTACTGTATAAGAAAGGTGTAATGAAAATGGCATCAGACAACTAAAATTCCCTGCATGGGGGAAGGGGGGAAGCACTGACAAGAGACATAGACATAGAGGAAGAGATGGATAAAGGAAAGAATAAGGAGGCCTTGGATCCAATCATGATGGAGGAATACCATATCAAGCAGATCATGGAAACAACTGGAAGAACGTGTAGTGGAGCACCCTACCAATACAAGTTGAACAATAAGAAGAGAGCCATAGCTGTGAGGGAAGGCTTGGAAAGTAATGAAGAAGAGGTAGAGGATATTCGAGCTATGGAGAAGATTGAGGAAATCCTGTGCGCAACATATGAAAGGAAGAAAATAGGTACAAGGGTAGGAACCGAAGGAAAAAATCCTATCCATATCAATGTCAGTGTGGAACCCATAAACCCATGTACGACCAATATAGTAGAAAGAACACCACCATTTAGACAACCAGATTTCAGTGGAAGAAACATAGCAGGAAGTACATCTACATAGGGAGAAACAACTAGGGGAGCCAGTTCAAGAAACGTTAGTAAAGGATCTACACTACGCGGAGGTAGTAGCCCAATACAATTTGCAATGGCAAGACATGATCCCACCATTAGGTTACCATAATTCAAGGGAGAGGCATCAGAAGAAGCACTTATTCATCTGTGAAAATATTTGGGAAGAAAAGACGATCACAGATGAGGATACAAAACTTGCGCAGTTAGCTATCACACTAAGAGACCGTGAACTGGATTGGTACATGAGCTTAGCTGCAAACAATCCACCAAGAACAACCAAAATGATTGTGGATATCAAGAAGCTGATGATAAATGAATTTCAGAAGCCTAGCTCAGAGGATCAATACATGAATGAGATGATAGAGATTAGATAGAAACTAGAAGAATATGTCTGGGAGATTGACCAAAGATTCAAACGATTGAAGGGAAAGATGAAGTATGTCATGTCAGATATGCAACATAGACATTTATTTGTGAATTCCATGTTACCACACCTGAAATACCCTTTGAGAAAAAAAAAGTTCCAAACTCAGGCAGAGGCTCTGCAAGAAACCTTACAACTAGAAGAGAACCAATATCAAAAGGCAGATCCAACAATAGAGAGCTGAAGGAGGATCTGAAGAATTTAACATTTCAACTGAACCAGAACAAGAGTAAGGAAAAAAGAGAAGTTGTTTGGTGTACAACATGTAGGAAAGAAGGACATCAAAACAATGAGTGCCCAACATTCGCGTAGTACATGGAAAAAGGACTTCCAAACCCTTTATCGACATGAGGACTATGTTGTGAGATCTGTAAGACATAGAGGAATGATCCATATCATTGTTCAATGATGCAGAAATACCTGACAATGCCTAAGAGTTTATATTGCAACTTTTGAAAGTCAGTGGGCCATGATGACAAAGATTGTAGGACAATGGAGCTGATGAGGGAAAGAAAATCAGACACCTATAGGGTGCAGGAAGAAATGATGATAGGGCAAGCTGCACCACAGTTTAACCAAGTACCATCCCCATATAACACTGCGCCAAAATAATATAACACTGCGCAACCACAATACAATACCACACAACCATAGTATAATCCCGCGTAGTATAATCAGGTGCCTCAGTACAATGCCCCACAAGGAGATAGAGCTGAATACATAGGTGGAGGACGAGGTATAGGAGGCTTTGGAAGAGGTAGAGGATTGGTGGTATGCCATAACTGTAAACAACCAGGACACTATGTAAGAGAATGTCAACTTCCACCTATGACATGTATGCATTGCCGTGCATCAGATCATGACACATAAGATTGTCCGACACTATTGGGGAGGATCCAGGAAAAGAGGAATCAGAACAATCTAAATGTTCAATGGATTTCTGCAGAAGAATGCAAGGGATGATGGAAGAAATATCAACATAGTTACGCGTGGAGGAGATAAAACAAGAGATGATGCAGTAAGACAAGATCCAACACAACACCAATGGGTGAAGAAGAACGTCGAACCACAGAAGCAGTTTGATGTGCATAACGAAAAAGAGCTATTCAAGCAAGACAAACAAGAATTCTTGAAGCCGGGCATTACATCTACATAAAATGTGCAACATACTAAGGACATACCAATGTACGAGATGCCTTCATCACTGGATCACACTAATGAAGAACATCCCCTAGGACAAGTAAGTACCATAAAGGCTTTTTTGCAATCCTATGTTAAACTGCTAAATGATCCATCATCTGTTAAAGTATTACAAAATATGTTAGAAAGATGTAACACAGACATAGAGGGAAATCTAGAGCAAAAAACTATTAATCACTTGCATACAAGGAGGAGGACAAGTAGAGAGCTCAGACTGAATGCCAACATTGGAAATTTCAACATGGGGGATATTATACTGGATTTAGGCTCCGAAGTAAATGTGTTACCCAAGAAGACATGGAAATGTATGGGAGATCCCACATTAGGATATTCACCTGTTCAGATGAAACTATCAAATCAACACAGGTTTATGCCAATTGGAAGACTAAAAGGTGTGACAATAGATCTGGATGGAGTGCGCACTAAAGCCGATTTTGAAGTGATAGGAATAGTGGATGGAAAAACACCTTATCCAACATTGCTTGGCTTGTATTGGGCGTTTGACAACCAGGCCTTAATCAATTTGAAGTCAAGAAATATGACACTCAAGTCAAGAGAGTACAGAGTCATTGCGCCACTAGACTCATCAAAAGGAGAAAGGTTTGTAGAACCTACTTGATTAGATTTGGAGGAAATCAACCATTTATATAGAACCATCGCACAAGAAGAAGATTATGTAAATCAAACTACAAATGGAGTACTTAGTTGAAGAAGCATCTCATCATGCGCTTCAGACTCAGATACAGGGTTGGAGAATTGGCAACAATGATTACACGAAGTATCCACAAGAAGGTGCACAAGAATAGACCGCGCAGTAAGATGAGTAGCTACATAGATAAGAGAACCTCCTAGTTTTCATGGGGTGAATGACTTAGGAGAATTCATAACAAGATACAAAGAGGAAGTGTTATAAAATTAGAGGCTCTTAGCTCTAGACATAGCGCTCAAGGCAACACCTAGAAGATGGTGGGGTGCACACAAAGAGACAGTCAAGGATTGGTACCAATGTAAACGATTACTGCGCATTAGATTCAACGCAGAACATGGAAGCAATGAACTACAAAGATATGATGGAAATGGTACACCAACATAACACTTGGAAAAATGTATAACACTATGGAAAATGACACCACTAGAAGAATGGCCTCTTCACTTCATTCACACATTGGAAGGAATTCTAGCAAACTTGTATGTAGACCAGGGACTACGTAGAGGCACTACAAAATTGAAAACACTACAATATAATTTTATAATCACTTTCTCATTTGAACTTGAGAACCCCAACATTGATTCAACACTCAAACAAATCAGAGGGGTGCTATTTATTAAGGAACCATAGGTTGAACTTATAACAGAGTATCAACAACAGGATAAACAGACAGTGAAATAACTATTGTCATGCTATCATGTGTAGGAATAAGCACCGGATGAAGATGACCCACACAACATTCAAATTACATAAATTGAATGAGAAATAGAGGTGGAAGGTCCATCTCTGGCATCATAAGTATTTGATGCGCCAATCAAGGTGAAGAAAGCAAATATTGGGACAAATGATAATCCGAAAATGGCCAGTATTGGAGATTACTGGGATGAACAAACAATAGAAAGAATAACAAAGTTGTTGCACGAGTATAGTGACATGTTCCCAACAAACTTTACAGAGATGAAAAGCATAGCAGGAGAGATAGGAGAGATGAATATACCTCTTAAACCTAAGGCTATATCATTCAGACAACGACCGTATAGACTGAACCCAATATATAAGAAAAAAGTAAAAGCAGAGATTGAAAAAATGTTGGAAGCTAGAATCATAGAACTAGTAGAAGAATCAGAATGGATAATCCCTACGGTAGTATAGGAGAAGAAGAAAGGAGACATAAGGATATGTGTCGATATGAGAAAGTTGAATGATGCTTGCCTACATGACCCTTTTCCCATCCCTTTCATAGAGGAGGTATTAGAGAATGTGGGAGGCCAGGAATCATACTCATTCACAGATGGATTCTAAGGCTACCATCAGATGAAGATAGCTCCAGAGGACAGGTACAAGACCATTTTTCCACAGAATGGGGATCCTACCAGTACACAGTCATGCCTTTTGGTCTGAACAAAACACCAGCTATATTCTCAAGCGTAGTCATAGCTACCTTCAAAGAATTTATCCATCAGTTTTTAGAAGTATATCTGGATGATTGGATAGACTACAATCTATTGAAAGATCATGTAGAAGTGTTAAGGCTAATGTAGAAAAATGCAGGCAGTGTCAGATATCATTAAATATCAAGAAGTGCATCTTTGGGACACCTTTTGGAATACTATTGGGACATATAGTCTGTAAACAAGGGCTATTGGTGGATCCTACAAAGGTTGCAATCATTGTTAACTTACCACCACCCAAATTAGTAGGCCAGTTGAGAGAAACACTGGGACACACGAGCTACTACAGGAAATTTATAAAAGGTTATGCGCAAATCATTGGACCGATGGAGAAACTGTTGAAGAAGGATAGTAAATTCTAATGGAATGATGACTGTCAATGAGGTTTGGACACTCTAAAATAAAAAATGGTCACAACACCTATACTAGTATTCCTAGACTGGGAAAATATGTTTCATGTACATGTAGATGCATCAGCCATAGCACTTGGAGCTATTCTGGTGCAATCAGGAGAAGCAGAGTTAGACCATCCTATAACATTTGCAAGCATAAAAATATTAGAGTTAGAGAAAAACTACAATACTACAGAGAGAGAAGGCCTAGCAATGGTATATGCACTGCAAAAAATTAGACACTACCTACTTGGGAAAAAATTTAAAATGTTCACAGATCATTCTGCCCTCAAGTACCTAGTCAATAAGCTAGTGGGGGGGGGGGATAATCTATAGATGGTTACTGTTGTTTCAGGAATTTTACTTTGAAGTGATAGTCAAACTATGGAAGTTGAATTCATGATCATATCACCTGTCGAGGATCACCAATGGAGAGGAACCAACAAATTTAGAGGATAAATTCCCTGATGCACAATTATTTTTAGTCCAAGTAGCTCATGAATATTTTTCTGACATCATTGAATACTTGAGTACAGTGACTACGCCACAAGAATTCAACACTGTGCAAAAGAAAAATATGGTAGTCAGAGCTACAGACTATCAATTGATTGCAGGACACTTATACAAGATGGGCACATACATCATCTTGAGAAGATGTGTACTATAACATGAAAGGCCTAGGATTTTAGCAGAGGCTCATGAGGGAATAGCCAGAGGACATTATGTAGGAAAATATACCGTGCAAAAGGTATTGCGCACAAGACTATGGTGGTTGACCATTCATAGAGATGCAAATGACTACTTCCATATATGTGATGTATGTAAGAGGGTTGGAAAACCTAATAGACAAGATGAGATGCCCCTAATACCACAAGTAACCTTGCAAGTATTCGACAGATGGGAGATAGAATTTGTGGGACCAATTAACCCACCAACAAAGAGGTCAGGAGCAAGGTATATCATTATTGCAACATAGTACTTAACGAGATGGGAAGAAGCAACACCAACGAAAGATTGTAGCGCAGAGACAACAACACAATTCATGTTTGAGCAGGTGATCACTATATTTGGATGCCCAAGGATTTTGATGAGTGACCAAGGCACTCACTTCATCAATAGTACTATCAAGGCTATGACTGAGAAGTTTGAAGTCTATCATCAAAAGAGTACACCATATCACCCTCAAGAAAATGGAACAATGGAAGCCTTTAATAAGATCCTAGAGAATGCATTGACAAATATATGCAAATGCATTGACAAATATATGCAATGTCAATAGGGATGATTGGGATTTGAAGATACCAATAGTATTATGGGCATACACGGCTACAAGCAAAAAGTTAATAGGACATACACCATTCATGATGGTGTATGGACAAGAAGCAGCGGTGCCATTAGAATTTTTGGTACCTAGTCTGCTCGTAGCAACAATCACCAACATGATAGAACGAGGCACAACACAAGAAAGGCTAAGTCAGCTGATGGAGATGGAAGAAGATAGGATTCTAGCAGGATTTCACCAAGAAGTACATAAAGAAAGGGACAAATCTTGGCATGATAGACATATTAAAAGGAAGAGTTTCAAGGAGGGAGACCTATTCTTGGTGTATGACAGTAAATTTATTCAACACCCAGGAAAATTCAAAATGCATTGGTTGGGACCATATGAAGTGAAGACTGTCACAGAAGGGGGAGATGTACAATTGCAAGATTTAGGCGATACATAACTCAGAGGAATGATCAATGGAAGTCGACTGAAATTGTATAGGGACAGTCGAACTCCTAGTACTTAGAAAGTTATCACGTAGTAAGAAGATATGTATATAGTGTATTATAGTAGAAGTAAGGAAGAGAAAATGAGAAAAAACAAATAAAAAGAAGAAAAAGAAGGAAATCCATAAAAAGTAAAAAGGGGATAAAAATAAAAACAGATCGGTGCACATGGACAATGCTCTGCAATAAAACCAGGGTTTGAAAACATCGCTCACATAAGAGAAGTTAATGGGTAGAAAGGTACAACGCATAGGAAACACAACAAAAAGTGAAAAAGTGACAATTGTCAGTGTGACACAACTGTCATTTCTTCATCCTGCTATAAAGTCGGAAAAAGGGGGGGAGGCGACCCATTGTGTTATTTTCTAAGGAGAAGAACGCAGAGTCAAGTGGAAGAGTGATAGACTGCAAATTTGTGCTACCATATGTCGATTTGGAAGCCTGTAGTTTGGATTTCCTCACCATGTCACCACCGAGGGTTGGAGCACCGAGTAGAACCGGAAGAAACACACGGAGTAACACTCAGGTTCCAAAAATTAGAACAAACGAGATGCCCATAGTGGTGGATGTGGATGAAATCCACACACCAGAGTACGAGCAGACCACATTGCATGTGGAAGAGTAGCAAGAACCCGCACAGGAGAACGAGCAGTTGTTAGAAAAATAGGACCGCAGAGCAATAAAATAAAACAAATGCAGAAACAAAACACAAAAGACACACAA
>CBVK0100589596.1:0-16288 GCA_900067695.1 Picea abies | reverse complement strand
TCTTCCGATCTCACCTGGAAGACAACCTTCAAGTCTAAAGAAGGTCTCTACGAACGGCTAATCATTCCCTTTGTCTTAAAAAATACACCAGCCACTTTCATGAGGTTGATGGATGATGTATTGAGACCCTTCACCAACTGTTGATGGATGATGTATTGAGACCCTTCACCAACTCCTTTTTGGTAGTATATTTGGATCACATCCTCATCTTCAACAGAGCGTGGGAGGAGCACATGTGACATATTCAGGAGTTTTTGAGCACTCTACGAAAGCATAAGATTTATGCCAACTTGGAAAAATTCTCTTTTGGCATGAATAGGGTCCAATACCTAGGCTACATTATTGATGATCATGGGGTACATTTTGATCCAACTAAGATCCAAGTCATCTGTGACTAGCTAGCCCCAACCATGCTAACTGAGCTTCAAATTTTCTTGGGACTAGCCAATTTCTAAAGATGGTTTGTGTTGGGATTCTCCCATATTACATGGGCCCTTAGCCAGGTGACCAAGGGTGGTGGTAGGGACAAGTTCATGTGGGGGAAGGAGAATAAACGATTGGTGTATCCTTTTCTCCACTTGAATGAGCAAAAGAGGGAAACTTGCAAGTCTATTTGGGCCTGCTAGAAAGGACAGAGATTATTGTATGAATCAAATGACTCAATCACATGAAATAAACAAACAACTAAGATAACAACAACTAAATAAATAACTAAATAAAGAAAACTAAAATGCATGAATAAAATTGAACCAAAAAATCAATCAAAAGACCAATAATCATGCCACCAATGGATAAATTGTATTAGTGGGAAAGAACCAAAGAAAAAGGGGGACTTATGGATCCCCTCTTCCTCCAAGGGAGGGATCTTGAGTCCCCTATGTGAGATCTCTTCTTACAAATGGAAAACTAGAAAGTAAATGGTGAAGAAATCCAAGCATATCCCCTCAAGAGGTGAGATGAATAGCTTAATGAGATGCTGCTAGTATGGTCCTTGAAGAGAAGAGGTTTCTTGAAGGAGAATAGAGGTATCATAACAATACAATGAGATTCTTCAATTAATAGTGTGCCCATGCCCTCTTATTATAGAAAATATTTGAGGCATTATCCAACCGGTCTTTTGTGTGAACAAGGGGCCCTTTAGAGAACCCTTGGGTCCTTGACCATCCCCCCATGCTGATTCAACTCAGATTTGAGGGTCAAATCGAATTGGGAGATTAATCATAAGTGGATGAGGGGCTGACAAGAACCATAAATGTGCCATTCACAGGAGTGTGTGGATTTTATTGTACATAATCACGCATCGTGCGCATGTGTTCCCTTTTGGCTTCTTTGGCCTACGCATGTGCATGCGCTTCCTATAGTGTTTTTGAACATGTCAATTTTATAACTAGTTGTATAGTTTGTGCCTTTTGGAAATGATTTTTTTGGGGCTGCAGGTGAACTAATAGGTGTTTGAAGATGTTGGATTCCTGTAACCATTTGAGGGTGAAATTTAAGTGATAAAAGATTCCCCCTGATGTGTGAGGTTAGGAGCATACGCATGGCTGAAATACATCAATGTTTCTTCTAATAAGAGTACCATTGTAATAAATAGTGCTCAGAGGAACTACAAGAGTGACCCATTAGAGGGAGAGGGGAAACTGTGGGACTGAACCTTTCTCTAGGTATGAAAATAAAGTCTGTATACAAACGAGGCAGGCATGCCCCATGATCGTGTCATGTAACTCAAATATGTAAGACAATAATTGAATTTGTATGTTGATGTAGATAACTATGGTGCCCTCCAGGGAGGTTTGATAATGGTAGATGATGGTGAACATACTCTGAAAATAGGCAATGATACATGTAAGAAGTGTCAATGAATCGTAGTCATTGATGGCCCAGCAAATTCAAAGGTCTTCAACTATTATAAAACAACTACAATAGTTGCAAAGTAAGACCTAGCATAACATGAGATTGTGTTGAAGTCGAATGTTAATGGGGTCAATGACAACAGAGAGTAATGATGGTTCTCTCTGTGTCGTTCGAGGCTCCTCATTGTAAAGTTAATGAGAGTCAATATATTGTTTCCCTTCCAGAAACTATGTTGATGTCGACAAAAAGGGAGATGCAACTCCAAGAAGCAAAAGGGCTTCATGAAATCCACTGGATGAGATCAGGAACTGATGAGGAACATGGATGAAGTTAAGATGTGGTAAGACTCAAGACTACCCTTGGTTGGGGATATATGTGAAGTATGACTGGAAACAACCATGAAACTGGATCTAGTGTTAGGGGGATAACTAGACGTGGGTTAAATTGTTCCATAGGCATGAAAAAGTGGGAAAAATTAGAGATCAGAGGTACATGGACTATGGGATACTCAAAGTTTATGAATGATGTCAATGAGAGTAGAAGGTAATGAGTGCCCCAACCAAGGGCAACATGGGTTTATTTACTGGGAAAAAGAAGGTCACCAAGGGAAATAAAAAAACTATGTAAATGTTGGAAACAAAGGGTTTTTAAAATTACCAGATCAATAACGAATAATTTGGGATGAGTGTACAAATACAGAAATGGGTGCCCCGGTGAAAGATGGCTTGGCCTGTGAGGGTGCAAGTTGCGTGGAGAAATGGTGGAGGGTGGGGGCCCCATTGTTAGGTTTTTGTATGAGGTAAATGAATGGAGGGAAATATGTAGATGGGAAAATTGATTGTGGATGAAATGGAGGGCTAATGATATTGCGGAGTCATAGTCAAACGAGAACCATGAAGAGATATCATGGGAGTCCATTGGGAAAGATAACATAATGAGGAGAAGGATTTTTTGGTTGATTCTTGAACATGTGTAAGACTATAAGGACTCCCATCCCTAGGGGGTTAAAGAAGCATGAGTGTCAAAGTGACAAAGGGGACTATGAATGAGACAACTCATGTAGGGGAGAGTGCTACCAGGTGGCAGTACTTGAAATGCAATAGAGGTGATAGTACTACAGAGCCAGATATGAGGATCCTACAGGAAAATGTTGGAGGGTGTGACTGGGAGATGCAATTGATATTCAAAGGTAATTATTACATGCCAGTATCGATCATATACCTGAAGGGGATGCATTGGTATGTGATGACCAAGTACCTACACACATGAAAACTGAATACTCGATGTGAACAATATCTGAAGATAAAGAAAATATAATATTTATTTTATAATTTTGAACATGAGCATACGTACCTAGGCGTGATGTGAAAAATTAGAAACTTTGTATTAGACACCATGAAAAATGTATAGACACTATGGATTAGAAATTGTGGTTTGGGGTAAAATTTCGTCGGGGAAATGAACTAGAGAATTGGGAGGATTTGGGGGGAAATCCTCATACAGTCTATCCATGAACCGAGGGGTAGGAAGTAACTCAAGTTTAGGAGATGTGATGTAGACAATATCTGGAGATGGAATAGGGGGAATCAATTTCATCACGGGAACTGAGGTGGTTGGAGGATTTCGAATAAGGGCCATTTGATGATGCATGTATTCAATGATCGTAGGACACTGGTGCATGAAATGATCAAGTGATTCACAAAGAGAGAAAGGGAACCTAATTCATTCGTTGACTGAGGTCATGACATAATGTATGTCAGTGACATGGGGACTTGATGATGTGGGTGGATAGGGGTCTTTATAAAAGGTTTGACGTACTGTCGTTAGTGTCTATCGAAACCGAGGTAGCACAAGGCAATGATGAGTATAGTGGCCATACTATGAAAAGATGGCACATGCAAATTTGGTTCCCAACCCTTTGCTGCCTATAGCAGGGGACGTTGTGGTAGTACTAGGTGTTCTTGGTGAAGCAATGAGCGATGTGGTTGCTCGAGGGATTTGGATCAAATTATGTAACTTGGGGAAGGAAGGACATCGATTTGTGGGGTGTCCTTCTCTCTCGCACAATGCACAAGGAGGTTGAACTTGGGGAGGAAGTGGAGCGGTGGGATGCTTCTTCTTCCCTATTCCCCCAGCTGTGGTGGGGGTGTTGTCAAGTGAGGGTGAAGGTGGTGTGGTTGGAGTTAGTACTGAAATATTCATTGGGATTCCCTTTGATTGTGGAGGGAGGGATGGTTGAGGAACCATCGCAGGTGGGTGTAGATACCATACCAAAATTGTGAGCACCATTTTGGGAAGGGTAAGCATTGCAGCTACCTAAAAATATTGTACGCCCAATGGGGGGTAGAAGAAAGGGATTTGAGTGATGGCTTGGGGGATTGTCTCCCAAACCGAGACTTTCCCTTAGGGAAGGGTGAAATCGGAGGTAAGTGGTGTCATAGGGTTCTCAGGTAATTCTTGAGGTAGGATTTTTTCAATTGGTAGGACATCGAGGGGTGGAGAAGTGTCTCTAGGAGGAATGGTATCTCCAGTTTTAGTTCCATCAGAATATACGACACACACTTGTGCCGAGGGGTGTATGAGCAGTGGTGCTCCATGGTATGTCCACAATAAATATGGGTCCTTGAAATTTCTGGGGCCCATCTCTATGAGTGGGTAGGTGTTGGATTTAGTGTGGACAAGAGGTAGGATGTTATCGATGTTGGAGGAATGGTTAGGATCGTAATGTGAAACTTGGTCGATGGTGATGATCTTCCCGTTGTGGGGGAAAATGATCGTTCAAAACATAGAAGAGGCCACAACCTTCATAGCATACATGTAGCTATGTACAAACAAGATGTTGTAATCTAGTGGAGCGTCGATAACCTCAATGTCAATAAGAATGGTTTTTCCCTTGAGTTCAATGGGGACATTTTGAAAGAGCCTTTCAGGAGAGGATGGTCATCCATCATAAGCTCTCAAAGTGATGGTGGATGGTATTAGCTTAGGGGAGCCAAGTTTCTTCCATATCATTTTGGACATGACGCATGTGGACGCAACTTCATCAATGATACATCGATGAACTGTGATGTTCTGAATTTTGACTGGTATCTGGAAAGCTACCAAAGTGGGGAGATGGGGTTCCCCATAATATAGATCAAATGTGATGAGTCTAGTATCAGCAGGGTGGACTTCCCCCATGGTGGAAAGAAATGATTTCTGTTGAGTGGGACAGGTTTGGAGGACCTCCAAGACCAACATGGTTGTAGGAGATTACACCAAGTCATCGACCATACTGTAATTCTATGCCTCCCTAGCCTGAGGATTGTTGACATTTCATCGTAATGGAATGCAAGGAATACGAATGGGTGGTTCAATGTTAGGGCGTGGAATCATCAAAGGTTGTCTGACTATAACTAGATTTTCTTTCGAAGTGGTGGGAGTAGATTCAGGGGGTGCGCTATATTGACGACTGGACGTTTGTATAAGAATTTATTCTTCTCTAGTGAGGAGGATAGTGCGATCTACCAAATTTCCATGGTTTTGATGTTGTCCCATCTGTGGTGGGGCATGATGCATCTCCTACTGGGTATTCATCACACCTTGGTATGGAATAGAGTTTTGCAACACAACTGGGGGTTGTTGTTGAAAATACTATTGTGGAGCCTATTGAGGGGCAGGCAGCATTGGAAGACATGGTGCATTCATGGAATCTTTCATCCATTTGAAGCCAATGATTTGAGGGAAATGGTGAGTATAATTACCATGCTCACCCCAAAGGGCACAAGGGAAATTCATCCAGAGGTTGTTGTTGTTGTTCCTCCCTTGGTGGTTTTGGTTCCCAAAATTCTGGTTTCCTCAGTAGGTTGGTTATGTTTGGGGTTGTTTCCCCCTAGTCTTGGTTTATTATTGTTTCAATTTTTTCCTTTCTTTTTGGCATTATTCGACTGATGGGATGGATTTTTCGTATTCAATTGTTCAAAATTTTTAAATTGTTGAAAGGGAGAGGGTTGAACAAAGTTAAACCCAACGCGTGGTTGTCCTTGTGGAGGAGCAATGGGCTATGGAGGACCAGGAAATGGAAAGTAAGGATTATTTTGTGGTAATGACCCATAGGGTGCATAGGAAGGTGTAGTTCTTTCACTATTTCTCATGGTGTAAGCTAAGGTAGAGGAGGTACCAGAACTTGGTTTAACAGTTAGGCGCATCATGGGTGTCGATGCAGGTCCACTCATGGGTGGAGGGAGGACAACAGGGTATGGCTGCTAATAAGGGGGGGAGGGTAATCAGGGGGTCCTCCATACATCGATGGATATTGGGGTGTACCATACATAGTTGGTGGTTGGATGTATGGATTGTGGTGAGTCATGGTACCAATCAATCCATCCACTGAGTGAGACATCCCAAGTTTGTCCTAGCCGAATGGTACGGGTCTCGGGTTGTCAGGTAATACTATGTATAAATATCCTAGTTGAGGATAAATGAGGTCATACTATTGATCTTTGTTGATGTCTTCCTCTTCAATTTGGGGGAAGGTGGAGGCCACATCATTGGAAAGGAGAGGGACGAGTGATCTGAGAAACCAATCAAGGCATTGGTTTTTGGTGGTTTCTGCTTTGCATAGACTACGTTTTTTACGCCATTCGTGAATTTGGTAGATGATATGTGTGGCTAAGGTTTGTTTAAAATCAGAGAACAGTTCTAGACCATTGTCATGGAGAACGAGTAGTTTAAAGAAGGTCAAAAATGTTTTGGCCAATGATTCAAAAGTCACATGGGACCCTGATTTTTCTTCCACATACCACTTGGCTGATGGACCTCTAAGTGTGCACTGAAATAACCTTAATCATATGGAGTCATCCATGATGTTGTTTGAAGAGCACCATAAGTGGAAGGTCATGATATGGTTGGCGGGATCTTCTCTCACCTTTCCTTCAAACTTGGGAATGTCTGAAGGTAGTTTGGTAGGCATTGCAGGCCATGTGGGGTCATGCAATATAGGATAATTCGTGAGCTTACTCAGATACGGTATGTTGAGGGAGGCCAAATATGGCATGTGGAGTGGAATTGGAGGATTAGTTCGAGCCATGGTGTGAGAAGGTAGTGGACCTGACCTTTGAGGGGGGTTTGGTGGGGGTGTACTTCTCCCCTGGGAAGAAGTGTACCCTTCACCTCCTTGTGAGGGAGAGTTAATGGATGGATGACCTTGGGAAGTGGACCCAAGTAATGTGGAACCAAGAAAAGATGATCCCAAAATGGTAGCACTCACAGGGGTGTGAGATGGTTGGGCTGGTGAGTTCGCAAAACTAGAAAATCCTCCTAGGATAGGAGGGAGATTTTTCAAGCATCTAGAACGATGAGGATTCTATTGGTCCCCTATGATGTTCGACTAGCAAAGTGGAATTTGTGAAAAATGGTGATGAGAGAATAAAATGAACATGATATTTGTATAATATGGACCTTCACAATATATCTCACAATCACATGTAATCAAAAGAGCATCATACATAAATCGATTGAAAAGAAGAATACACGTGGGTAGGTGGATTTTGTCTACATGGGAGAACAAAGAAAACAAATGCTTGTGTCCTAAAAAGACATAATGTCCTTCCTCTCAAATAGCACTGGACCTTCCAATAACACTCAACAATGGGTTCTGAAGCCACTGGAAGAGGAACTAGTGAAGGATGAAGTAATCAGTTATAATGAGGGGTAGAGGGTGCATATACTGAAAGAGCTGGTGATATTTCCCAATATCCACACAAAATATGATCAAGGTGCAATTGAAGCCCACAATTTCCACCTGGGTAGATGTCCTAAAATTTGGTCACTAGGTACCTCGGTCAAAATACGACATTTAGATTTTCGACCTCAGAAATGGGTCATGGGTTGGATCCCTTCCAAGAGGTGGGTACCTCAAGGGGGGATGCATAGAACAACCGAACCTCAGCCTTCAACCCTTCATGGGTATCTCCTCGCCTTATGGTTTTAGGAACACTTGACTTGGAGGATTTAAAGTTCCCTATTTGTCAACTTCTAATGTTTGAAGATGCGAGAACCAAATAACAGGGAGTTATTTGGATGCCTATCCTCGAGATCCTACCTAGACTAAAAAAAATCTTTTGTCACCTCCTGTGGAGGAAAACTCAGTGAGTTTTTAGAAAAAATTTAGATGTGGTTGTTTGAGAGATTGGTGGTGTGAACCAATATCATTTGAACTAAGTGGGAGTGGATAATTCCTTCAAGAAATAGTGGGACATTTCAGAATCCCTTTGGAGGAAACCTACTTCAATCTCCACAATTTGAGATGAAATTATGTGAGTGAGTAGTGACCTTGTGTGTGAGCAAGTGATAAAATGTGCCAAATTTTTAATAAGTTAGGTGTCACCTTGCAACATGTGGACTTCTTGTGGTCCTTGCAATTCTTGATTAGCTATCTTACTAGATGCCATTGGTACAACCATGCAGAATTTTAAAGTCCCTAAAGAACTAGCATGTGGACATATGGGTCCTTACCAATCCTTTAAACTCCCTAATGTGATTTAATCTAAGAAAACTTCAAAAAACTATCCTATATTGCAAGCATGTTGGGCATGTATGGGCCCATTACAATAATCTTTAAACTCCCCTAGTGACGTAAACTAAGAAAGTAGCTTCAAAAACTATCCTAATCTTTGTAACATGTGGTAATGTATGGGCCCTTACAAATTTAAGATTTTTTGAAAAGAAACTAAGAGGAGCCCTTGGGGGGCTTTGTCCTCTCCTAAAGATTTTGTTTCAAGGGAGATGAAATCTTCCCTCAATATTTTTTCTGATTCTCAAGATCTCTCTATGGTGCGAGAGAAGAGCATACTCAATGATTGAAGTTTGATTTCTAGTCCCAATTCAAATGTTTATATATGTGATAGTAAATGATCTTAACTTAACTTTTACAATCAAAACAAGCCATCCATGTGGCAACTCAATGCAAAAGAGGATATTTATGGTTCTTTTCAACCCCCTAAGTGCCTATGTTTTGACTAACCCTTCATGTGGTAAGGGAATCTTAGTGTGGTGCATTTACAAATTACATAAAAGAAATATTTTGAAGGCTAGGGGCCTTCAAAACATCACAAAAAACTCTTACAATGTTGGAATTATGGATAGATGTGTGGGTCACAGTTTAGATAGAGGCGCATGTGGTGCCAATGCACAGAAAACCGAGGATTTGTTGGCGCACTGTGCACAGAATGCGCTGAGAAACATAGTTTTATTGGGGCACCATTCTCAGAAGATGCACCTGTGGGCTAGAAAACCCATGCACATTCTGATAGGCTTCTCGAAGGAAAATTTTAGGTGGAATTATCCTCTTCCAATTCCAAATTCATATCTTTGTAGGTAGGGCTAGGCCGGTTATGGTCCCCACAAGGAAAATGAGTCAAAAATAAGTTCTCAAACAACCCAAATAGGGAGGAAATTGATACCTTATCCCCAGTATGGTTGTCAATCTGTTGTATCCTTTTTTCCACTTGAATGAGCAAAAGAGGGACACTTGCAAGTCTAGTTGGGCCTTCTAGACAGGAGAAAGTTTAGTGTATGAATCAAATGACTCAATCACATGAAATAAACAAACAAGTAAGCTAACAAAAACTAAATAAATAACTAAATAAATAAAACTCAAATGCATGAGGTAACGTGAACAAAAAAATCAATCAAAAGACCAATAACCATGCCACCAATGGATAAATTGTATTAGTGGGAAAACACCAAATACAAAGGGGGACTTATGGACCCCCTCTTCCTCCAAGGGAGGGCTCTTTTGTCCCTTATGTGAGATCTCTTATTACAAATAGAAAACTAGAAAGGAAATGGTGAAGAAATCCAAGATTATTCCATCAAGAGGTGAGGTGAATAGCTTAATGAGATGTTGCTAGTATGCTCCTTGAATAAAAGAGGTTTATTGAAGGAGAATAGAGGTAGCATAACAATACAATGAGATTCTTCAATTCATTGTGCACCCATGGCCTCTTTTTATAGAAAATATTTGAGGCATTATCCAACTGGTCTTTAGTGTGAACAAGGGGCCCTTTAGGGCACCCTTGGGTCCTTAACCAACCCCCCATGCAGATTCATCTCGGATTTGAGGGTCAAATCTAATTGGAACCTGAACCAAAAGTGGGTGAGGGAGAAAAAAGAACCATAAATGCGTTTTTCATAGGAGTGCATGTATTTTATTGTACACAGTCACGCATCGGGTACATGTGCCCTCTTTTAGCTTCTTTGTCCTACACACATGCGCGCGCTTCCTGTAGTGTTTTTGCACATGTCAATTTTATAACCAGTTGTATAGTTTGTGCCTTTTGGAAATTCTTTTTTTAGGGCTGCAGGTGAACTAATAGGTGTTTGGAGATGTTGGATTCCTGTAACCATTTTCAAATGAAATTTCAGTGATAACAACGAGCATTTGATGATCTGAAACATTTTTTGTGCTCATCTCCAGTAATATCCTTCCCCGATCTACAACAACCATTCAAGATTGAGACTGATGCATTTGAATATGTTGAGGGCACAGTTCTCACTCAACATGGGCATCTGGTGGCATACCATAGTGAGAGAATCTCTAATACTGTTCACAAATACCCCACCTATGAGAAGGAAATGTATTCCATTATACAAGCCTTCCATCAATGGAAACATTACATTATGGAGAAACAGACAATCATACACACTAATCACAAGCCTCCACAGTACATACAGACATAGGAGAAATTACAAAATAACCTCCATCATAAGTGGCCCACCTACTTACAACAATTCCATCTCAACATCAAGTATAAGACAAGTATCTCCAATCATGTCATTGACTGCATCAGTTAGCCTCCTCTGGCTGCACTCACCACTGTGCTCCATTTCTGTAGACATGAAACATTAGAGTGGCCTCAAATTTACCAGAGATCTGAACTTTGCCACCACATATCATCTCTTGGTTACAGGGGCCACTGTTAATGATTTTGACATTTAGGATAGACTCCTATGCCACTTGGGCCATCTCTGTGTTCCTACAAGAGATCGTGCAAACATGATTTGGGAAGCCCACTACAATTGGGTGGAAGGACATTTTGGCATAGAGAAAATTGTGGTCATTCTTCAGAAACACTTTTATTGGCCAAAACTTCGATAGGACGTCAACAAGTATATCATATCTTGCACTGCCTATGCCATTCCCAATCCAACCATCAAGAAGCAAGGCCTATACACCCCTCTTCCTATTTCTGAGAAGCCATGAGAATCCATATCCATGGATTACATGTTTGGTTTTTCGTCCACCAAGCACATAAATGACTGCATGTTTGTGGTCATTGATCAGTTTTTGAATATGGCCATCCTCACAACCTATAGATACCATAGATACTTCCAAGCTCTTCTTCGAATGAGTTTGGGTCCACTTTGGGATACCATAGATGTTAGGGTCCTAACCCACACATAGGTAGATTAATATATTCAGATGTAATAAAGGTTAATATTAATAAGTCCTTTCAATAAAATAGAATAAGGCAGCTGTAAGAAGACCTGCTTCTAGAAGGATCTTCCTCTAGATGCTTCTCTTGATAGACATATTTAGTATAAATAAGGGTCGAGGGTGTGAAAACCCCTAGATTGGAGATTATTGTAATAGATCATTGTTCGATTGGAGGTTGCCCCCTCAAAGAGGCCTATGAACATTGATTTCTGAATCAAAGTGTTATTTCTGTTGTTGTTCTTATATCATTTATGTGTTATTGTGGAGATTATGCTGGATATATTACTATTATTCTGACATTTCTAGCATTTTATTTCTATTTTGCATATTTATTATATCTAGTATCTTGCAAGTGGTATCAGAGCAATTTCCTTGGCAGAATTTGTGGGATTTTTTTTTCCAGGGTAGAGATGTATTTAGGCATCTTTAAACCACAGAGATCTGTCGTTATGTGCATAAACCCGTAGTTGAGGGATTCATACACGTAGGAAATACAAGTGGTTCTTAAGCGCACATCTATTGGCCACCCTTCTAACCCTTGTTGGTACCCCTTTGAGTGGTAGCGCATCAGACAACACCTGTGTACAGATCGGCCTAGATTTCTTGAAGCCCTCTTTAGATAAACCTATCGGTCACCGACCTGCTATAGTGTCACCGAGAACAACACTTGGGAAGATAATCTCTAGTACCTGGGTAGTCGGGTAGTACGACTAAGGGTACGGTCTATCCTCCTTAGTTAATGCCATGAGATATTAGGCCGAGTACTACTGTTGGACTCCTCATGTATATCATAGAGCTATAGCATAGGGAAAACCCTTGTCTATAGAACCCTTGAATACCTAACCCTTGGGGGAAAAAAACATAAACAAATTCAAAATAGACCAAATCTATTGTCGTGCAACTGTGTTCGGGTTGCCAAGTAAATACACATCTCTTTTTGGTTAAGCATTTGGGGATTTTATCACTGCAGTATTCTTCAGACTGGAGTATAACTCTACAGGTGTAAAAAAAAAAGAAAAAAAAAGGTCTAGAAATTTTTTCACCATTATTTGAGATCTATTCCATTGGATTCATCTCTTCGCCCTTATCACATTCATCCATATCATTTTTCGACAAAATTTTTGACCCTGCCCACCCCTTTTCAGTTCACCCATCCTCATGGCCCATACCCATAGCCAAGACCTGGAAGCTCACTTCAACACCATGCAATCTGGTTTCCTAGAAACCCAAAAAGAAGTGAAACAACTCAGTGCTACTGTTGCCTCCATCGATTCATCCATCAATGCTACCATAAATAAAACCATGCAATCCTCAATGGAGGAAGTCAAACAAGAACTGACCACCCAACTTGAATCTATCTTTGCATCACTTTGCACAAAACTAAATATCCCTACAAATGATCATTTCTCTGAAGCACCTCCAAAGAATGAAGGTGAAACTTCCTCACATTCCCATACCTTTCAGTCCCATCACCTTCAACATGACATACGCCTTCCGTGGGTGGACGTGACCAAATTTGATGGCTCAGACCCCACTAGTTGGGTAACCCAAATGGAACATTATTTCTCTTTATATGGCATTACAGATGACTTGGCCAAACTCCAGTATGGTGTTCTCCATCTAGATCAAGAATGTTAGCAATGGTGGCAATGGAGAAAAACTTCCCATCAAGGGTATATTGCTTGGACCCAATTTGTGACTGAGCTTTATGAACGCTTTGACATGGACACTAACCATTTGGGCCATTTGACAAAGTTGAAACAATCTGAAACAATAGAAGACTTCATAGCTGCCTTTGAACGCCTAGCTTTTCGAACAGAGGGCATGACTGATGCTTTCTTTTGAGAGTGTTTTATTAGTGGCCTCAAGGAGGAGATTCGGGCCCATGTCCTCATGGCTCAACCCTTGACTTGGGTGGAGGCTACTAAAAGAGATAAAGAATAACAACAAGTTATATCATCTCAAAACCAAAAATCCTCCTTTATCCCTCGCCCCAAAACCGTAACTCCCACTACTCCCTCCACCCGATTAAAAATCCAAAAATTGACCAGGGCTAAAATGGTTGAATGCCAACTCAAAGGCCTTTGTTATAATTGTGATGAAAAATATTTCTCGGGCCACAAGTGTAAGGAAAAAAAGCTTTTTATGGCCATCTTTGAGGACATTTCAGAAGAGGATGTTGAAACTCCCCTTGTGTCTGAGTCACTTGAAATCACTGACATAACCCCTCCCTCAGACCCTCCCGAAGTAGAACCCATCATTTCCCTCAATGCTCTCACTGGATTTTCCGCTCCCCAAACCCTCAAGTTAATCGATCACATCAAGAATCAGAAGGTCATCATTCTAGTTGATAGTGGAAGGACCCATAATTTTATTCATCGCCACATTGCCCAAGAAACTCATTGCTACATCCATGTTGTCAACAATTTCCAAATCATGATTGCCAATGGTGGTTCCATGAAATGTGGAGGGCACTGTGAAAATGTGTGTCTCCAAATCGGTGACTACCACCTAAAATCCCATATGTTTTCTATCGACATGGGTGGTTGTGACATTGTGTTGGGTGCAAACTGGCTAAGAACTTTGGGTCCCATTCTCATGGATTTTAAGGCATTAACCATGCAATTTGATTAGGAAGGCCACCAATATAAATTCCAAGGCTTCACTACTAGTTCACTTGAGGTCATTAGTTCCCATCGCATGGAAATCTGCTCAAAAAAGGTCATTCTGGTGTCATTGCCCAACTCCATGCCATTCAAGCAACAGAAACACCCCCAGTGTCTCATGACCTCCAAGCTCTCCTTTCTAAAAATCAAATGGTATTTTCCACTCCCCAAGTCATCCCTCCTTCCCGCAGTGTTCATAATCATTCCATTCCCCTTGTTCCCGGAAGCCTTCCTCCCAATATCCATCCATATCGCCACCCCTTCTAAAAAAAAAATGAAATTGAGAAAACGGTCCAGGAACTCCTTAATGCAGGCGTTATCCACCCTAGTACGAGCCCTTACTCTTGTCCTATAGTCATGGTCCTAAAGAAATAAGGTTCTTGGAGAATGTGTCCTGACTTCCGTGCCCTCAACAAACTAACCATTAAAGACAAATTTCCCATTCTTGTCATTGATGACCTCTTGGATGAATTGAGTGGCACCCAATTATTTACTAAACTTGATCTTTGCTCGGGCTATCACCAGATATGTATGAAAGAGGTAGACATTCCCAAGATGACCTTTCTCACTCATGAGGGCCACTATGATTTTTTGGTCATGCCCTTTGGCTTGTGTAATGCCCCCTCCACCTTCCAAAGCCTCATGAATCATGCCTTCCATCCCTTTATCCATAATTTTGTCTTAGTTTTCTTTGATGATATCCTCATCTATATAAAAACCTAGACCGACCATCTTACTCATGTGGATCAAGTTCTCCATCTCCTCTCCCAGCACCAACTTTTCCTGAAACAGTCTAAATGTGCTTTTGGTGCCTCAGAAGTAGAATACTTGGGTCATCTGGTTGGCAAGGATGGCGTCAAGGTGGATCCAAAAAGATTGAAGCTATGCAAGATTGGTCGCACCCAAAGACTCTCAAAATCTTGCATGGATGGGCTTAACAGGGTATTATCGCAAGTTTGTTAAGAACTATGCAAAGATTGCAACACTTCTCACTGCTCTCCTCAAAAAGAAATCTTTCACTTAGACTCCAGCCGCTACTCAAGCTTTTCAAACCTTGAAGGCAACCATGTGCACCACTCTGGTTCTGGCCCTTCTTGATTTCACAAAGACCTTTGTGTTGGAATGTGATGCCTCGGGGAAAGGAATCAACGTTGTCCTTATGCAAGAGGGTCGACCTTTGGCCTTCACCAGAAAACAACTGTCTGAAAGGAATCTAGGAAAACCCATTTATGAAAAGGAAATGTTGGCTATTTTGCATGCCGTTGAGCTGTGGCACCCTTATCTCTTGGGGAAATGCTTCCAAATCAAGACCGACCATCAAAGCCTCAAGTACTTTCTGGAACAACACATTTCCTCCCAGGAGAAGCAAAAATGGGTGACTAAGCTCTTTGGTTATGATTATGAGATCATTTACAAGAATGGCAAAGACAATGTAGTGGTGGATGCACTGTCCTGAAAATATGAAGAAGAAGGATCCTGATTTTCTCTTTCCTTCATTGTACCCAATTGGCTCCAAGCTGTGCACCAGGAATTGCTTCAAGATCCCAAAATTTCACATCTGATCTAGCAATTGCAGACCAAGGCTCTGGCTCCCCCAGGGTACTCTTGGTTCCAGGATGAGATTTGATACAAAGGCCATTTGTATTTAAGTAAAAAATCAAAGCTTAAATCCATGGTACTTTCTGAGCTTCATGCTACACCCATAGTGGGGCACTCAGGTTTCACCATAACATATGATAGAGTCAAACATTCTTTTTTCTGGGATGGTATGAAATAGGACATCCGTAATTTTGTAGCTGAATGTGAGGTGTGTCAACGCAACAAGGGAGAAATAATCAAATCTCTGGGCACACTACAATTGCTTTAGATTCCACCGGCTATTTGGAAGGATATCTTTATGGACTTTATTACCAGCTTACCTAAATCAGGGAATAAATCATTCATAATGGTGGTTGTGGTTCGCCTTTCCAAGTATTCTCATTTCTTCACTCTTCAACACCCATTTACTGCATCCACAGTGGCTCAACTTTTCATGGACTAGGTCTTCAAGCTTCATAGCATGTTGCACTCTATTGTTTCTAATCGTGACCCAACTTTCACAAGCAATTTTTGGCAAGAACTGTTTAATCTCCAGGGCACCCAATTGCATCTCAGCACAGCTTATCATCCCCAGACTGATGGTCAAATGGAAGTTGTCAACAAGTGTTTGGAAACATATCTGAGGTGTTTTTCTTATGAAAAACAACATCAATGGGCTCAATGGCTACCCCTAGCTGAATGGTGGTACAAC
>CBVK0100589594.1:0-12064 GCA_900067695.1 Picea abies | reverse complement strand
CCCCCCGCCCCCTCCGTTAAAGGTAGAATGGCGAGGGGGCTCTGGAATGAAACCTCAGTCATAGATCTAGGTGGGCAGATCTTGGCCGTCCGAAACTACCTGCTCATTAAAATGATGTGCCCACCCTCTAAACTTCAGGAAAAATGGGTTTTCTAAATATCTTTCTTCTCCCAAGGGGACGCTTCTTTCAGAAGAGTACCCCATACATGATTATGTGCTAACATTAGGCACCATGGGGGATGGCATGCCCCTTGCGGGCTGCTGAGGACTCTTTTGTAGCTTTAGTGCCTTGTTGTTGGGCTATGGAGTCATTATTTAAAACTTAAAGATAAAAACGAAAAATAATATTTGCAACCGCAGAAGAGCCATGTACGGCTCAAGAGAAACATCTCTTCAGGAAATGCCCATTCACAGGGCCATTGAAAACTTCTTGATCCTTCAAATCTTGCAACCTATAGGTATTATTTGAAAATACTTTAGTGATTTTGAAGGGCCTGACCCATAGGGATTCAAATTTCCTGTGCTTGCCCTTATCTTGCTTAGGGGCATCCCATTTCAGTACTAGGTCTCCCATCTAGAAATCTTCCTTCTTGGCCTTCTTGTCAAAAACCTACTTGATCCTCTGCTGATGGTCTTGAATTCTATTCATTACCTGCTCTCTGGCCTGTTGGACCTCTACCAGTTGATGAATTCTTCTGATTATATCATCAAGCTCCTCTTGATAATCCTGGAGGAATTTTTCTACAGGAGTGGCTAGCTGAGAAGGAAAAACAGCTTCTATTCCATAGACTAATTGGAAAGGGGAGATGCCTATAGATCTCTTCATGGTCACTTGATCGGCCCATAGAGAAAATTTCAACTTTGAATCCTAGGCCTTTTTTTGTCCTCCAATAGTCTTTTGATGATCCTTATCAGGCTTTTATTGGAGGACTCTACTAAACCATTGCCCTGGGGATAGTATGGGGTGGAGTGAATCAGTTTGATCCTGAATTGCTCACAGAACTTGGCTAACAATTCAGCCTTGAAAGAGGCTGCATTATCAGTAACAATCTTGTTTGGGCAGTCGAATCTTGTGATGAGGTCTTCCAGGAATCCAATGATTACCTTGTGGGAAGCACTCCTAGTGGGGATAACTTCTATCCACTTAGTAAAGAAATCCATGGCAGTCAGGATCCATCTGTTCTGCCCACTAGAAGCAGGGTGGATTTCTCCAATAAAATCTAGGCCCCATTGCTGGAAAGGTCCTGAAACAACTACAGGCTTCAAAGGCAGAGATTTAAGCTTTTGCTTTCCTGAGAATATTTGACATTTGATGCAGGATCTGACCTTTTTGCAGACATCAGTGAATAAGGTGGGCCAGTAGTACCCAGCCCTGAGGATTTTGTAGGCTATGGTCTTCTAGAAATGATGCCCTCCACATAGGCTGTTGTGAAATTCAACAATGATCCTGTCAGCCTCTTATGGATTCATACATTTTAAAAGCACCCGCAGGGGGTCTTTCCAATATAAAACTTGATCGACAAGGCAGTATCTGACTACTTTGAGCTTTAGATCTCTTTCCTTGTTTCTTTCCAGGCCATCTAGAGGCCGTAACTCTTGCAGAAAATATATGATATCCTTATACCAAGGACATCGAGCCAACGGGGGTTCTGCTGAGGGTCTACATCAGACAGTTGATGCTGCTGATTTTTTGAGCATTCATTGATGAAACCTACCCCCAAAGCTTTGCAATTTGCTTCAACCAATAGCTTGGATAAACCTTGACCTTTGATTAATTTGGTAGGCCTTATTTCCAAGTCAAACTCAAGGATCTTGGTTATCCACTTACTCCTCCTCTCGTCTATATCAGGCTGAATAAGAATGTCCTTAACAACGGCCGAGGGGACATAGGCAATGATTTTTTATTGCAGGACATAGGTTCTAAAGGCTTTGAGAGCCTTTACCAGGGCATAGTCCTACTTTTCCATAATGTCATACCTAACCTCGGCATCCCTTAGTGCTCTTTTAAAATAGGCAATAGGTTGATCTAGCCCGGCCTCGTTTGTCTGTAATAAAACAACAGCCACTGTGTCAAATGAGGCAAAGAAGAAAATAAGGAAATCCTTTGAGTAATCAAGACTGATAAGCATAGGATCTTTAGTCAAGGCCTTCTTTATCTGCTCAAAGGAATTTCGAGATTTAGAGGTCCACCTCACTTCATTTTCCTTTCTCAACATGGCTGTTATAAGCTTTACCACCTCAACCAAGTTAGAAACAAACCTCCTTAGAAAATTAATCTTACCAAGGAAAGACTGGACCTCCTTCCTGGATCTTGGGATTGATAAGGCTTGGATTGCTTCAACTCTACTAGGATCAATATCGACTCCTTCTGTTGATACTATGTGGCCCAGTAACTTTCCCTCCTTCATGGCGAACAAAGATTTTTTGGGATTCAATGAAAGGCCAAAACTCCTGCATTTCAGAAAAACCTTCCTGAGATGACAACAGTGTTCTTTATCAGATTTGGAAAAGACTTTTATGTCATCCAGATAGATGACCACAAACTTATCCTTTTCCCCAATGAAAGCTATGTCCATGGCACGTTGAAACGTTGCCCCTGTATTCATCAATCCAAAAGGCATTTTAGCATACATGAATGTGCCCCATGGAGTGGTAAATGTCGTCTTTTCCCTGTCCTCAGGCAGAACAGAGATTTGATTGTAGCCAAAGAAGCCATCAATCATGGAAATCCTGGATGCTCCTATTACCCTCTACAAAATATGTTCCATCTTTGGTAAGGGGTAATTGTCCTTCTGTGAGCTCCTGTTTAGGTTTCTAAAATTTACACAGATTCTGATTTCTCCATCCTTCTTCCTTACTGGGACCAAGTTGGCCACCCACTCGGAATATCTCAATGGCATGATGATCTTGGCATGTAGCAACTTCTTCACTTCTCTCTCCATGATAGGCAGCAACATAGGATTGATCTGTCTTAGCTTCTTCCTAAATGGCTTCGCCTCCTTTTTCAACGGGATTTTATGCTCAATGATAGAAGTGTCATAAGTTTTGATATCTTCATAGGTCCAGGTGAAAACATCAGCAAACTCCCTCAATGGTTCAACGTATTCATCCCTATGCTCCTTTGTCAAACTTCTTGACAATTTGACAAACTTGGGTTCATTCTCGGTGCCAATGTTGCACTGAGTTGTATCAGCGTCATCCTCTGAGATTTTCCCCTTTAATACCACATCATTTCTATCAAAAATCCTTTCCAAAGGAACCACTCCCCTTGGAATATGATTGTTGGGTAGCTGCACAATGTCATGCTCTACAATCTTACTCAGAAAATTACCATCATCAAGCTTTTCTTTAGAAACAAAGTCCTGGTCAATATGCATCGCTAAAAATTATTCAACAGTCTCCAAGAATCTTCTGATCTCAAGATCATCCTCGAACACCTTCCAATGTTTGACATTGTCAGGTATAGAGGGCCTATATTTTACTTCTACATCATATCTAAATTTGGGTGGCAAGGGCACTTTGAAATTGCTTGTTGATGTAGCCAAGGAATCTGCCACTGTGTTCTTCTCTCTTGGAATGAATGATATATTAAATGTTGAGAAGAAACTGTCGATTAGGTTTCATACCTCATTTATGTAACTCCTGAGTCGAGGATGCTTGGCTTGATAAGTGTTTCTGATCTGTTGGACTATCATTTATGCATCTCCGAACACTGCTACCTCCTAAATTCCCATTCCCTTTGCAACTCTTAATCCTAGAACAAGAGCTTCATATTCTGCCACATTGTTGGTTGTTTCAAATTCTAGCTTGTATGACAGAGATATGGTTTACTGAGTAGGTGACACAAAAAATACTCTGGCACCACCGCCTTCCCTGGAAGAGGCTCCATCAAAAAACATTTTCCAGACGGAGGTGATTGGGGGAGAAAATTCATGAGAAGTGGTGGGTTGCTTTCTGATTTTTAGAAGAGGCTCGGGAGCATAAGTGAGTTGTAGTAAACTGGAACCTAAATCAGTGTCAAGGGAAAAGATAGGATGGTTGGTAGGATTGGCTTCATCACTGATTATATAGGTCAGCTGGGCTTCTCTGTATAGTCTCCTATGTTCTCCTCCAAACACTGGAATAGTAGAATAGGTTAGGTCCATATGCAGAGTTCCCCCCAGTATTTTTATCCAAGATCTTGATAACAACATACCAAAATTAGGGGGGACATCAGCCACTACAATGTCCATGACCACACTTTTCATGGGCAATTGAAACAAGGTCACAACCAGGTATTTGATGACTCCTAGACATTGAACTTTCCTGGAGTCAAAGGAATAGAGGTCATGATAGGCTCTGGTGACTTCTAGTCCTAATTCTTCCATGACAGTTTTGGGCACGAGGTTGTGGGAAGCCCCTGAATCCATCAAACAGTTGTGTAGTACCTTGTCATGTATGTTCAAGGATGTGTAGAAGGGAGGGGAAGAATCATTCCTGTCTTCTACCATAGGACCTAGAATAACTGCAAGCTTTTCATCTTGCAAATTGATGGAGTCTGTGGGAAGGCATGAGGCTTCAGACTATAATAGCTCGAAGAGACATTTTTTGAACACTTCATGTTTGATTAGTTCAGAGAGGGGCACAGGGATTCTAATTTTTTGAATTTCATGCTCAAAGTTAAAAGAAGATGTAAGCTTTGGGATTTCTCTTACTTCAGGAACATGACTCTAGACCATTGGAGAGAGGGATTAGGCCTTCTTACCTTCATTGTTGTTTGCTACTTCATTAGCAAGTTTCTTTGCTCTAGTGAACTGTTTAGGAACATCAAGTGCTCCTATCTTTTTCTTGGACCTCAGGTTATACTTGCTTTGGCTGCTACTAGCTTTGTCTCCCTTGCTAAGTTCATTTAGCTGACTGTCCATGAGAGATTCCTAATATGCTGATTGAATGAGATGAGGAAAAGGAGGAGTCTCTTTGAAGCAGTGGATTTCAGGATCAAGCCTGTTTGTTTCCCCTTCTTCCTCATCAGCCAAAAAATTATTTTGAAGAGGGTCCTGAATTTTCTGGTCTTCTCTATCTCTTCCTCTCTGGTCTCTTTTCATTGTCAGGGGAGCAATATTGTTTGGCCTCTTGAAGCTTCCTTTATTTTTGGAATTTTGAGGATTTATGTATGCTTTCTTCCCCTCCACCTTCATTTTCTCCATCTCTGTAGACAAAAACTTCACTATCTTGGTCAATTCATCCACTTGAGGGTGAGGCATAGAGGGGCCATAAGTTGAGGCTTCAGATCTTCCCTTTCTTTTGTCTGCATCAGTCTTATTTCTCATTCTGTCAACTACCAATAAATTAGATTCCACCTCTATGGCCGCATCTTGCATTTGAGCTAGGGAGGTAGCTCTTCTTTCTCTTAATAGAAGACAAAAGTCAGGGTCGAATGCACTAGCATAAGAAATTTTGGCGAGGCTTTTCTGGGATTTATATCAGCAGGGATCTTGTTATACATCTTATTGAATCTTTTGGAGAATTCAGAGACAAACTCTCCTCTCATTTTCTTCAAGGACCCAAACTCTGTCATGTAATACATGAAATACTTCTTATCTCCCCACTGCCTAAGGAAAGCACTATCTAGAGCTTCAATCCCAACAATAGATCCAGGGGCCAATCTCCTAAACCATTTCCTCACCTCACCATCCAGGCTCTGGACGAAGACTCTCATCTAGACATCTTCATTTTCAATGTTTAGGTTATATGTGTAACTGTAGAAAGTAGCCAAGTGCTCTTCCACAGTTATGTCCTCTTCCCCAGTGAACTTGGGCATATATTTCAGGTAATCTCTAGCAGGGAGAGGATTCACAAGTTGAGGGAAGATTAAGGGAGCATATCTAGCAGCCACTATGGCATCCATTCTATTTAGAGGGGGATTAGAACCAGCCATAGGAACAACAAGTGTAGGGGAACTAAGAGGAGATGAGGTTTGAAGAAGAAAGAAAGGAGCTGAGCTTACAACATGGGAGGGGAACTGCAAAAAATCTGGAGAACAGGCTCATGGGTTCAAAGGCACAAAAATTTCCCTTCCCTCAACAACAGTAATAACAGGAGGAGGGGTGGTAAAACCCAGGGTAGGAGAATATTCAGAGGCACTGGGTCTGAACCAGGGTACCACCTTTGGGGAGAGGGAAGTGACAAGAGTTTCTCCTACTAATTTGAGACCAGGAGGAGAAAATCCAGCAGGAACACTCCCAAAATTTAGACTGCAGGAAACTCCGATAGAAGGTAATAAAACAAGACGAAATGAAGGGGTTGGAGTTTCTATAAAATCACGAAAATCACCAGAAATACCTGGTTTAGCAGTAGAAGTACCACCTTCAGAGGACTTTCCCTTTCTGATAATCTTCTCTGGGTCAGCTTCAGGTGGCGCTAACGTCAGTTGAGGAGTAGACCTTGTGTGTGTGCCCCTAGAAGCCACGACTGAAACAATGAAGTTGCTTATGGGTTCGCATCAATGGAATTTCCCAGCGGAGTCACGTCAGTGGAGTCACATCAGTGGAATTACCCAGTGGAGTCACGTCAGTGGAGTCACCAGGTGCACAGTAGCAATCTCAATAGTTCTAATATCTGATGCACCTTCAGAATCAGTTAATCATTGTCGTTCAATCCTGGGGAAAATATTCAACTTCGTCCACGACAACGGTACCATAAATGTTAGCGTTAGAAGTCACTCCTAGATTATGAAAAGAGAAGAGCCCAACGCCCATCATTTTATGTCATGAATAAATTTAATGGGTGATCAAATGGGTAGAGACCCAGGAAGGAATCGCTCTAACTCAGGGACCAGGCCTAGTATGTAAAGAACAAAAGAGATCTTGATCTAATTTCCATCAGTAAGTTGATTGTAAAATGAGCAGATGGAAGACTTGGTGAGATGAGTGAGCAAGACTGCCTCTGGCATCATTCCTTTCAACAGCTCGAGGAAGAAAAAATCAAAATACAAAATCCTCTTGGTTCGGAGTTTCAGGGAACTGAAGGGTGACTTGACTGGATCCTCCAATTCCAAATCATTCAGCATTGAGAAAATACAAGAACTGATTAGAAACAATGTAACTATTACAGTGATCCAACATACATCATCCTATAACAGCGCAACTCAACTAGATCCTCCAACTCTGAGCTGTTCTAACACAGTGTAAAAACAAAGAGATGGAAAGAGGCTGACATTCATAAGGCAAGAAGTCTCAAGTGCCAATGCATAACCACAGTGACTAGTGCTTCATCAAAACTTTACAATTGGGAGCCTAGCTCAACCATTGATAGATTACCAAATGGAAAAATTTCCTACATATACTCAAAACAAAAAAACAATAGCGAAAACGAGACATTGCATTAAAAACATTGTGTCTGCATGTCTTCTGGCAGTCTGCGTATGCAGAATCTGAACGATCGTGCACTTATGAAAAACGCAATCAGACTCCTGACTGTCCTACAAATGAATCAACATGTTTTTAATCCTTTTTTAGACTTTCCATTTATGGCAGAGACGATGTCTAACCACCTCAAACAACTTCAATAACTGCTTTCTTGGGATCAGGAACAGTCCTGGTCATCTCTGCCCTCTGGGACATGGAAGTCTTCTCATGGTTCCACTTGGATCAACTGAATGGTCTAATGGATAAGGCATGGAGGATCTGGCATGCTTGGCGTGGAAATCAGAAAGGGAGTGATCATGGAAATAATAGGGGCAAGACACATGGCAAGAAGAAATGTTGTTGGGGAAAAACACCCTACGGACTAGCAAATAGAGTTAAGACTTTTCATGCAGATATGACTGAATAGAAATTACTTTCTACCTTCATCCCTAGATTTAAATCCCTTTTTCTTAGTAAATGCATGGAAAAATCCACCTACCTTGTTACCAACGTTTTATGTCGATCCTCCATTGTGCTTGATTACTTGTTCGCAATACTCCTTCCAAAGCTGACATGCATTCAAGATGAGCAATAACTATGCATGCATACTACTTATATACTCATGGGTTAGAAATCAAACATAAACTAATCAAACCATAGAAATTTCATGAATTGGGATGGGAAAAGAATTCTCTTTATTACTTAAAATGAATCAACTTTACAAAAGTTGAGACTGGCCACCGCTCCTTGAACCTGATCCTGGGCTCCTCTTCTTCTGTCCTTCAACTGCTTTTCTTTAAATCTCCTTTGGCATTAGGAAAGGCTAAAGGGTTGGGACAATGGAATACATAAATGGGTAGATTTTCTTTGCTATATTCTTCCTCCTTCCAAATGGTACCCCTACCCCTTCTTTTATAGGCTAGAAGGAGCTAGGTATTTGGACGAACCCTCGGCCATGCATGGCCGAGAGTTTCAGTTAACTCACCCATATCTTTTTGTTCCGTTGACAACTTTCCTTTTTTCATGCTTTTGTCAGTCCACATAGGCTATTTTGGGTCAGCTAGCGTGTACACGTGTGAAGTAATGGGTTGGGTCACGTGGGCCTTTACAAAACAGGATTTTCAAAGATTTGTTCAGCAGTGTTTTTGGCAAAGAGAGGATATGAGTTGGCCTGATGCTAGGTAAGCATGTGTGGTGCAATTTAGGGTTATAATAGATTCCCCCTAATGTGTGAGGTTAGAAGAGCATTTGATGGCCAAAATACATTACCAATCTTTACTGATGTGCTGAACGATTGAGCCCAAGGATCAGGAACCGGGAGGTGCCATCTGCAAAATAAAAAATATCTCACCGAGGTGGGCATACCCATGCTCGGGATAAAAAATAGAACCATGGCTACCAATCAAATACACTATAGATCCATGTCAAATAAATATAAAGAGTAGACACAAACAATACACAGCAGAGCTACATCTCGAAATCAGAAAGATATACATATACAGTATCCATCTTCCAGAAGTTGATTCGGCTTGATGGTTGGAGATGAGATCTTTAGAGCTCGAGCTACAACTTCAAAATATTCCAAAATTTGGGTAGGAGTGTAATATGAGTGTATCAATGCACTACCCAAAGATCTTAGATGACTCGTCGGTCATGGACTTGATAATCTTGATGATCGGACTGAAGGCTTCAGTGATTTCGAACAAGGACTTGATTGGATTTTTAGGATGATCGGGTACGTAGAAAAGAGACATTTTACAGAGGGGTTGACTTAGGCTTAGTGATAAACTTCCCTTGGAAAATAGCATGACAAGTGATGAGACTCAAGTAGTATGAATGTTAATCATAAGTCTACGAAGCAGGAGGCAATGCAAACTCTCCATATGTTTGGAAGAATAACCAAACAGTGGAAGACACAACTCTATATAGCGAGAACAACTTCCTAAGGTCGTACTACATCCCATAGTCTAATGAACAAACATACAGATGTGCTTTATCCAAGGGCGACTCATTATGTTGCCAATAAAGAAAATACTTTTCCCTTCCTCTTTTTGGGGTATATTTGATTTTTTTGTTTTTTTCGATAATTGTGGAAAAAGGATAAAGGAATATTACGTTACAATGGAGGAACATGTATTGCAAACATACAAGCTCAAGGCACAAGGACAAGACTATTGTTCTATTAAAATGATACTCGGGAAAAATCCTTGGGCGGCCAAAGGTGTTAAGATGCAGAAGCAAATTGTCACAAGGCTGGTGGACAAGGTATGCAAATGTGGTTGATAAAACACACAATGGTAACGTCCTTCGATGTAAGTTTAACGAGCCCAGAGAATGTAAGATCAATAGTTTTTCATATTTAGAGAGTCTAAAAAAACATAAAAGGAGACTCCACTGAGGTACCTTTTTTGAAGATAGTATATTCGGTTCAAAAAAGGGGTAAACTAGCACCGATTAGACGTCAATTCAAAACCATTTTAACGAGTGTGACAAGGACAAGATCACTTGGCCATTTTTTCAATTTTAAGGAGCTTGAAAAAATCTTAACTATGGACTTCGTGAGGAATATTCTTCTGGACCAATTTAATGAGTGTGAAAGAATAAGGTCACTCAATGATCTTTTCAATTTTAGGGAGTCTGAAAAGAGATTAACTATGGACTCTATGGGGGTTTCTTTTTCGTAAATTTAGTCCCTCAGGCCTGAAAAATGGATAAAATTATACCTGAGAGTACTCTTATAAAGAATGAAAGTTCTATAGAGTATACCTTTGTTTGTACAGTTGACCATCTGGACCGAAAAAGGGGTAAACTACCGCCGGACAGACGTGACTTCAAATTTCAGTTTAACGAGCCTGAAAGGCCACAAGATCACTCGACAATCTTTTCATGTTTATAGGGTCTGAAAAGGGCTTAAAAGGAGACTCGTTATTTTTTGGGAGTCCTGAGGGTGAGACAAAGAGCAAAGAAGAATCATGCAAATGAGGGTCAAACTCATATTTAGGAAAGACTATAAGGACTCCCGAGCCTACAGTGTTTTAGAGATGGCATGGACACCATAATGCAACTAGGACCTACCTAGGGCATCCATGTTCTGGTAAGCTCTACCGCCAAGTTGCGACATTTACAAAGAAGATATGATGGTTCCGTGTCACAACCTGATGGGATTGATCCTATAGCAGAGGATAAAGACAATGAGACACAAAAGTTGGGGAAATAACCTAACCTATATGCTCAAGTTGATTCTTGGAAAAAAAATTATGGACCGTCAAAATTTTCTCAAAACTCAAAAAAAAGTGTCCCAATACCCGATCAAATCCCTCCCATATAACTCCTGAATGACTCTAAATGGTTTTTGGTATAAAGAAATTGATAAGGGAGGCCAAAAAAGTGACAAAAAGAGACCAAAAAGTCTATAAATAGAGGCTAGCAGCTCATTATCACCATTACTGATTTGGAAATTGACTCTGGAGCCAAAAGACCCCCTTTGCTAAAAATAATGATTATGGGAGCTACAGTGGACGAAATGAACTTCCGCTTGGACCAAGTAAGTACAAACTCCCTTATCTAGCTATTCAATTCTTCAATTTTGCATTGGCTTTCATTTTTTGGGTGGGCATCGACCTTTAAAAGGTCATCCCTAGGTACATGTGGGCTGTCTCTGGACAAGCCACGTGTACACACGGCTATCACCTCTACAGCTCGCGTGGACCCCCCTTTTGTAGAAAAAATGAAATAAAAGGAAAGTACTGATCCTCCTTAACTTTGTTGTGTTGGTAGGATGTATGTCCAGTGGAGGGAAAGGGAGCATGAAGCAATCAGTGAGTTGGTCACGGGAGATCCAAATGTCGTGGCCGTGTTGATGCAATGTGCTTTACTGAAGTTCTTCCTGTGTCCATTTATGCTAGTGCAACCAAGGCTATTGAATGCCTTGATTGACTACTGGTACCCTAATATAGAGGCCTTCATGCTAGAGGGACAATCACTGGTGCCCACCACCGAGGATATCTATTTTTTGACTGGCCTCTCAAGGAGAGGGGAACCCATCAACTCTAGGATGTTTCCTGCAGGACCGAGGAAGATATCAGAACTGATAGCCGAGCACTGTGAGGCTGGGATTGATCGTGCAGGATCCCAGGTAACCATCAGTAGGATCACCAACCTATCGCTGTAGGTGATATCATTACTGATTGGGCAGATTACCGGCTCAACAGCCTTGCATCATGCGTCTTGCGCACAGATGAACTATGCTATCCAGTGCTTGAATGCACAGATTTTTGACTAGAGTACCACACTGTTCGAGTGCATGAAGAGGCAATTGACAGATTTTCGATAGTAGACACAAAGGAATTTCAGGTTCAGGATGATTTTGTATTCATTCTTCTTTGAGAGAGTTCTGAGCTTTAGTCCTCGGGAAGTAGTACGAGGACATCAGGCCTCTTTTCTTGTAGTGTGTAGATGGGCAGTATTACTGCCACAATAGGGTGGTGGAAGGACCAATGAGTCCTTTGATGATGACTTCTTTGCTTGGCTATCACAACAGATCCCTGTGATCGAGGATTACCCATATACAGGGATAGATTTTTCTAGAGATCCTGAGATACCCATGCCTCCTGGTGAGGAGTGAGGAGAGATGGGTGAGATCGGAAGAGCGTCGTGTAGGGAAAGAGTGTAGATCTCGG
>CBVK0100589575.1:1430-23942 GCA_900067695.1 Picea abies | reverse complement strand
AGTCATTTATATGTTGTAGCAATGAATTATCTATAGTAGATACATCAGATAGCAGAGTTTCCTAGACTAGCCAAGTCAAGAACATTACAGTCTTGCAGGCTTTACTTCATCTAAAGGATCTGAGTACAACATGTTGTTGTTGTAATATATTCTTCTTATGTTATAGAACATGTTGAGGACTACTTCTTACGTAACTAGGATACCAGAAAATCACCTAAGTAGAAGGCTTCTCGAATAGTACTTCTTCTATTATCAATTCTTCCTTCCCAATCTACGTTTGTGTAGGCAACCATAGTTAGGCCATTCATTTTTAGATACCGGAATCCAAACTCTGTTATTCCTTTGAGATATATGAAGATCCTCTTTATTGCCAGAACATGAGTTTCCTTCGATGCTACTTGAAATATTACAACCTATCCAACTTCTTGCATTACATATGGTCTTGAAGCTGTCACATAGACTAGGATGCCAATCATCTATCTATAGAGTCTCTGATATTCTTTCTTAGATTCATCATCTTTTCTCAACTTACAACCAGTCTCCATAGGAGTACGTATGGGTTTACAATCTTCCATTCCAAAATTCTCCAACATTTCTTTGATGTGCTTGTTTTGGGAAATGAAAATACCTTCATCTAGATGAGATATATTAAATCCCCCCAAAACAGTCAACTCACCAAGTAGGGACATTTCAAACTCATTCTACATGTCTTTGAAAAACTTCTTACTCATCCTGTCATTGTCACTTCCAAAGATGATGTCATCCACATATACTTCAACGATAAGTATGTTTTCCTAGTTCACTTTTATGTAGAGATTTCTATTTGCATTTCCCTTTCTGAATCCTTGTTGTTGTAAGTACTTTTCCAATCTTGAATACCAGGATCTAGGGGCTTGCTTGAGTCCATACAAATATTTCTTCAATCTACAAACATAATATCCTCTTTATGATAGTAAAAACCCTTATGGTTGTTCGATGTTCACTTCTTATTCTAATTCTCCATTTAGAAATGTCGATTTTACATCTATGATATAATATGATCCATCTAGAGCATACATAGGTCAAAATCATTTTTATTGCTTCCATTACAACAACAAGAGAAAATTTTTCTTCAAAATATACTCCAACTTGAGAATATCCTTTGCATACTAGCCTTTCCTTGTTTCTGGTTACCTGTCCATCTTGGTTTAGTTTGTTTCTGAACACTCGTTTTGTACCAATCACATTTTTGTCCTCAGGTCTTGGAACTAGTTCATATGTCTCATTCTTCTCTATTTGGTTCAATTCTTGTTCCATGGCCTTGATCCAATGTTCATCAATATTGGATTCCTAAAATTTGTTGGGTTCAATTGCGGATACTAGTGTTAGGTGTCTTTGTTCTGGTGTATGTACTAGTTTGCTTCCTCTGGTTTCTATTCCTGCATTTTTTTCTCCAATAATTTGTTTGAGTGAATGATTCTTCTAAACCCAACGATTAGGTGTCCCGAAGGTATCTAAAAATATTGTTGGTCATTTTCTTCTTGTTATGCTTCTGGCTGCTTCTCTTTGTCTTCTTCTCCTAGCTCTTCTTCTTTTAGTTTTTCTTCTGCTTCATGTTCTTTTGAATTTTTGCTCTCTTCTTTGGTATTCAACACATTTGTTTCATCAATATTTACATTGATTCTTTCCAGAATTTTTTTTAGGTTGTAACATTTGTATGCCTTTCTTTTTCTTGAGTATCCAACCAATATGCCTTTATCAACTCGATAATCAAATTTTCCAATCATGTTATCTTCTCTTTTTATGTAGCATTTTCTTCCAAACACTCTAAAGTTCTTGATGTTTTCCAATATTCCATTCTATAGCTCATATGGAGTGTTGTCACTGTCACTTCTAAGCATTCATTTGTTCAATATATGAATGACTGTATGTATTTCTTGTACCCAAAATATATTAATCAACTTGGAATATTTCAACATGGTTCTGGCCATATCTTGTAAAGTTCTATTCTTCCTTTCAATGACTCCATTTTGCTGAGGTGTCCTGGCTATTGAGAATTTCCTTTTTATTCCATGATCTTCACAAAATTCCATGAATTCTTTTGTTGTGAACTCTCCATTATCTGATCTCAAGAACTTGATTTTCAAATCAGCCTCATTTTCAACCATTTCTTTGAATATCTCGAAACATTCAAATTCCTTCGAATTTTTCTTGAGAAAACATATTGTGATCATTATTTTAAAGTTATCAATAAGTAGGATGAAGTACTGCTCACCATTCATCCCTTTTGTTCTCATTGGTCTGTATAGATCAGTGTGCACAATCTCCAATGGTTTTGTTGTAGAGCATTCATTTTTTTTGAACTCAGTTCTTGTTTATTTTCCATGTAGACAGTGCTTGCACATAGTATTGGTTGGCTTTGAAATTTCAGGAATTTCTCTTATTGAGATTCCTTTCTATTTATTTTGACAAGATTTCCAAAGTTCATGTGACCCATTCTTATGTGTCAAAGCCAACTTTCATTTTCATTTCTCAAGCAACATCTTTCCTTTCCAATATCAGTTAAGATGTATATGTTGTTTGGATTCCTTATCATTGTAGCCACCAATTTTGTTGATCCTTCTTTCCTTATCTCACATTTCTTTGAGTCAAATAGAAGTGTATGTCCTTGGTCACACATTTGACTCACACTTAGCGGATTATTCTTCATATTTTCGACAAGTAGGATTTTTTTTGCCATGACATCTTTACTTCCAAGCTTTACTACACCTTTTCCTATAATTTTGGCTGAGTTATCATTGCCAAACGAAATCGATCCATCTCTTTCTTTATTTAGAGTTACAAACATGTCCTTGTCACCTATCATCTAATGAGGAATTGTCTTCTCTTGAGTAGAGGCTTTTCTTAAAGAAATGATTTTTGTTTCTTTTCTTGTCTACTTTCTGATATTTATTTTCTTTATTGGGAGCTTCTTCTTCATCATTCTCTTTATTCTTAGCATAATGACATTTAATAGCAAAATGAAAAATTTTACCACAATTAAAACATTTAAAAGGAATATTACCTTTGTAATTGCCAATTCCTCTTTTTAACTTCCTTACAAAGTTATCCATTTCTTCATCTTCATTTGAATCATTGTTGTAGTTGCAGTCTAACTTTGGCTTTTGCTTCTTCTCCTTTGTCTTCTTGGATGATTTGAAAGTTGCTTCCTTTTTGGATGGATTATCCCGCTCTGTTCTCATTTCATAAATTGTAAGGATTCCATGTAACTCGTCCATTCTCAATGTAGCAAGATATTCTCTTTATTCTAGGGATGGAATCTTAGGATCAAATCTCATTGGAAGAGACCTTAAAACCTTTTGAACAATCAGTGGTTCTTTAATTTCTTCTCCTAAGACTTTAATAAAATAAGTTGCAATATCTTCGTCTTCCTTCATTTTATGTTGTTCAAATTGACCTCTGTATGTTTGAAGCTTGGCCCCTTTGACTTTGGCATCTCCTTCATAAACATTTTGAATTTTTTCCCAAACATCCTTTGCATAATCACAATGCATAACTTTGACATATATTGAATCAACCATTCAAAATATCATTTTTATCCTTTGAATTGTTTTCATCAAGATTCTTTCCATCTATATCTAATGGGGGGGGTGGAGGGTGACTTGTATCCATCTACTACTCCTTTCCAGACATCAAATCCATGTGCTTGCACAAATGTTTTCATCCTTCTGCTCCAGAAGGAATAATTCTAACCATTAAATACTGACGTTCCATTGTTAATGCACTCCATGAACTACCTTACTATGGTTAGAATATCTCTAAAGGACATGCTCTGATACAAATTGTTGGAATACTCACCAATACTAAGAGGGGGGGTGAATCAATATTGAGCACTTTTTACCATTTTTAATCACAATATTAACTTATCAATGATTTCATTTACTTATGATTTCATTTAACATTTCATAAACATATAACCATAAATAGTACCATTCAACAATGAATCACATCATACACAATGCACAAGAGATTTTTACGTGGAAACCAAAATGGGAGAAAACCACGAAATGCTTTATTATATATCAAAATATTACATTCATAGGAAGCACCAACTTCTAAAATTCTTCTGCACCAACTCGAAGAAGGCACCCACCCCATGTTTACAAGATTCAATCCAAAGAAAGCTACAACTCCCTATATTTTCCAGCTCCAACTGGAAGGAGACTCTATTATCACATAAAGTTGTCAAGGGTCGCAGGACGACCAAGTCCTTTCTTGCACAAGAAACGTCCAAGCGTAGGAATCAAAGGCAGTCTATTTTGGGCTGAAAAACAAGGAGTAGGCAGGTTCAATTTTCAATGACGGAGATCCCAAGAGCATTTCAGGTCAGCGGCTCTCATGCTTTCAAAATGTAAAATTTTCACGAGGTTTAATGACCAAGAAGAAACCCCAGAGTTGTAGATCAAGCACCACCTATCCGTCCATATTGGACTGTCATAATTTACTTCGGGACTTCGGGAGTTTTAGGACTTCCCCTCTCGAGTTCCTCTAGAGTGTCTTCTCCCAAAGTCCATAGATCTATGCCGCGTGTCTGTCTGAATTTAACGGTGGTAGTTTATTTTAGGACTTCGGGAGTTTCGGCTTCCCCACTCCTGTTTTCCTCCAAAGTAATCTCTCTCGGAGTCGACAGATCTTCGTCGCGTGTCCTCCTCATATCAACGGTCATGATTTACTTTGGGACTTTTCCCTTTCGGGACTTCCCCTCTCATTTTCCTCTGGAGTATTTTATTCTGGAGTTGCAGATCAGGTGCCACATGTCCTCCAGAGAGAACGGTTAAGATTCACTTCGGGGGTTCGGGTTTCAGGAGTTTTAGCCTCTCCACTCTCGATTTCCTTTGGGGTACTTTTATCTTGGAGTTCACATATCTTTGTCACGTTTCCTTCCAGATATAACGGTGGTATTTTATTTCGGGACTTCAATATTCAGGAGTTTCAACCTCTCCACTCTCTATTTCCTCCAGAGTAATTTTCTCTCAGAGTTCATAGATCTCTGTCGCATGTCCTCCTCAGATCGATGGTCGTTGTTCGTTTCCAAGCTTCAGCATTCATTTCATGCCTCCATTTCACCCGGGCCCGTACTAATCCGTGAGTTATGAAAGATCTATATGCATACCCCCCACTGACTCTGAAGTGCCGAAGACACTTGGCACCCATCAATTTCGACACGTGGTGCTCATCTGTTAGAGACATGTGGAATCCATCTAGCGCTGACACATGGTACTCATTTCAAGCATTTTTTGACATGTATTCAACCTAATTTCGAGTGACACATGTCACCCATCCATCCACGACATTTCAACATAGTGACCTTAGGCCGCCACGTCAGCTTCGGGAGATCATCCTCCGGGGAGTGTTCTTGTTCAAGCACCAATATTAGCGCCATCTCCATGCGCGATTTTAATGGATTCTATAATTGGTGGGAAAATAAAATTTAGCGGTGGCGCCAAATTTAGAAGGTGTGCCCAGATCGCAGATCACGACTAGATCAATGACTATAATTCATTGCAGGGACGCAACATGCTCGAACGATAAAATTCTTGAGCGGTACCACAATTGAAACCATGGTATAGCGGAAGAGCTACGTGGCGGAAGGTGGTGAACTGTAAACTCAAAATAAATGTGACTATGGAGCCAATTGTTATCACATGAAACTATTCATGGTCGCAGACAATAGCCATGGGCATAGGCATCGGGCAGGTGCAATTTGCAGCAACATGGATCCGTTACACAGTTCAGTTTAGTGCCATCTATAAGCACGGATGGAAGGATTCCATATTTGGTAGGCAGACAAATTTTAGTAGGGGGTGCTAAAAAAGATGGCACACCCAGATCGCAGACCATGACCAGATCAATGGCCACAAGTCATTTCGGCACCGCAACATGCTCGGGTGTTAATTTCCTTGAGAGGCCCGAAATCCAAACCACGATATTGCAGGGAGGCAACATGGTGGAAGAGGGTGCATTTTGGGGCTGAAAGCAGTGTGGGTCCAAACCTCTTTTGACGACCCCAAAATCATGTGCTCTTACAGTGCCTTATCTGACAACAACACGTGGCCGCCCCCTAGTGGTCAAGGCGGGTCCCAATCCCAAGGAAGATTCAACCAATGAACAAAGACTGAATTTTTCGGCTCAAAACCACCCACTTATTCAGTGCTCAATCCATGAGCAGCACGTGGTGACCTTCTAGACGTCAAATCCTCATCTTGATCATAAGAGAAGATTAGTTAATGAAGCAAGGGAATGGTAGTTGAAACCTCAACGCAGTCCATAAATAGAAAGCAGGAAAGTTATGGCTGAGGAGACAGAGCTGTCAGCCCGAGGTACCACGATGAATGATTTCTTCTTGCAGGTCCATACTGACCTGAGCTTGTGTTTGACAGGAGGAAATATGCACAGTCTGACAGAAGGATGCACACAAAAAATGCCTTGAATGGGATGGCCAGATCATACTCCTAGCAATTATGGACTGATCTGGTTATAAATAGATCAGTTTAATATTTTGATGAGGGAGGGGGGATTCAGAGAGGCCGAAGAGCTTAGAGATATTTAGGAGTAGGGCATTGTATTTATTTTCAGTTTGTAAGCCAGAGGGGCATGTATTGTAAACTATTATGTTAATGAAGATTCCTTTGAGTTGTTTTATCATATTGTTTTCTTAGTTTACATGTTGTTCTGTTTTTCTTGTCTGGATGTAGAAACCTTGATCTATGGATTCTTGAAGCGGTAGAGGATCTATTGCCATATTTCCCATATTTCATCTTTTATTACTCAGACTCTTGTTGTTTTTATTCTTGTATGGATGTAGCAACCTTGATCTATGGATTCCTGAGGTGGTAGAGGATCTGTTGTCATCTTGCCCATCTTTCATCGTTTATCACTCAAACTCTTGTTGTTTTTCTTCTTGTCTAGATGTAGGATCTTTGATTTGTGGATTCCTTGGGAGGTAGAGATTATGTTTTCATCTTGCCCATCTTTCATCATTTATCACTTAGAATCTTGTTGTTTTTCTTCTTGTCTGGATGTAGCAACCTTGATCTATGGATTCTTGAGGTGGTAGAGGATCTGCTGTCATATTTCCCATGTTTCATTATTTATCACTCAGAATCTTGTTGTTTTTCTTCTTGTCTAGATGTATCATCCTTGATCTATGGATTCCTGAGGTGGTAGAGGATCTGTTGTCATCTTTCACATGTTTCATCGTTTATCACTCAGACGCATTATGTCTTGTTTCTTCTCATCATCACATATATATTTTGTCTGATAGGCAGTTTAAATTCCTTCATTGAGCACGATACTTATGACTCCATTGCCCAACAGTTTATGAATGATATGCAACAACCTCTATTACCTTTTTCTTTCTTTGCAGTCTTGTTGATCCACCCACTCAAACTATTTTAATCCATTTGCATTTTGATGGGTACTGGGATTATCCTCTTGTAGTCTAAGGGTGACTCTCAATGCTAACATTAATGGCATCATTGTCGGGGACGAAAGTGAATATATCTTCCCTAGGAGAATGACAACGAAAACATCCAGTTTTAGATGGTGAACTGAAGTTGGACACATTGCTCTAATTGCTCATCTTTCACCATGGCGACTCCATTGTTCGAAAATCTATTGGTGACTTCACTGGTTTGAAATGGACAAGATTTTAGCTCAGAGGCATGATTTCTGTGATTTTTCAAAGATAATTGGTTTCCCTAATCCAGTGCCTAATAGAGATGAATGTGAAAGTAGCCTTCCTAAATTTCGAGGAGAAGAGTGGGAGGCACCATCTCAACATTTGTTGGATTTTCATGATTTTATTCATCAACTTCATATCGTGCATGAATATGTTCAGATTAATCTTTTCAGGTATTCATTAGAAGGGATTGCTCATGACTGGTTTCGATCTCTTCCCATTGCAATCATCGACTCTTTAACAGGTTTTCATGTAGCTTTCAATTCGTTTTGTAAAGAGTATTTTTCAGCTGAGTATCTTTATGAAAACTATTGTGATGAGTTTTATTTACTTCATAAAGATTCTACTAATCACGAAAACCCGATTTGTGATTAAGCATTTATTGTTGAAGAAAACATTTATCATGAAGATCCCAAGGTGTTGAATGATATTCATTATGATAGCAATAACACATAAACATATGGCATCGTATCAGATGTATCTGTTGTTTTAAATGTTTATGAATATCAACACGTCTCTTTTGAATATTCTGATGTCGAAGAGCAAGTGTATACATCAATAGATATTTCTCCTGACTATGAATCTAAGATAAATGATGAGTTAGTTAGAAAAACTAGGGAATATTCCTCTCTATTTTTTCCTAGCTTTTCAGAATTGAAGGCAGATTTTGTTTGTTTCTCTTACAAAGAAAATGAAGAGGATATTTCTATTCTTGAAACAAATGTTTTTGGAAGCCCTGCTTATGATGAAGAAGTTCTTTCAAATATTTACTAAGAACAAATAATTTTTTATGAATATCCCAGTGAATATGATAAAGAGAAGAGCTTCTTCATGGCTTCTTTGGAACCTCGTAGCATGGTTCCTATATATGATGATTATGAATCTGATCCTTGGGAGGGCCAGGAAGGAGAATAGGAAGAGATAAATGTGCAACTTGTCTCTTGTCCATCACTTGTAAATGAGAAAATATCACCTGGTATTAGCCAACCTGCATCAATGCTTTATCCACCTGTACACTCTAAGAACACCAAACAACAAATGAGCAATCATGAAGTAAAGGAGGTAATTTCTTACCAATTTAGCATGCCTTATTATCAATTTTATGAACATGTGGGGTTATATATGGACTTGAGTTTTCCAAAAGCATTGGAGCTTGCAAAATTATTCATCTTATCAGCATTTGGGGGTATAGTCCATGTTCCAAAACATGTTTTCATTTTGTTGTCATACTTCCCTTACCTTTTGTGGATCATTACAGTGAAAATAAGAATTGTGTTACCAAACTATTTGGGTGGCTAGGGTGGAAGTTTTTTTTCACCTAGCACATTGTAAAAATTGGTTAGTTTAGGATTGTACATAAATAAAATCCATCTGGATCATGTATGTTTGTTTTATTTTTAACTTGAATAGTGTACATATCAGCCTGTTGTCTTCAGCAAAATGTATTTGAGCTCGACTCCGCAACCCAAAAACTAAGGCACTAGAACTGCTTGTTCTTGGCAGCGCATAGGGAGCATGCCATCCCCTATGGATCCAATGTTATCACATAAAGTTGTCAGGGGTCGCAGGAGGACCAAGTCCTTTGTTGCACAGGAAATGTCCAAGCGCAGAACTCAAAGGCAGTCTATTTTGGGTTGAAAAACAAGCAGTAGGCGGGTTCCATTTTCAACGGTGGAGATCCCAGGAGAAGTTTAGGTCGACGAATCTCGTGTTTTCAGAATGTCAAAGTTGCATGAGGTTTAAAAACCAGGAAGAAGCCTCGAAGTTCTAGATCAAGTGCCACGTGTCCCTCCAAATCGGATGGTCATAATTTATTTTGGGACTTTAGGCTTCGGGAGTTTCAAGACTTCCCCTCTCGAGTTCCTCTGGAGTGTCTTCTTTCGAAGTCCACAAATCTCTGCCACGTGTCCATCCAAATCTAACGGTGGTAGTTTACTTCGGGACTTTCGGCTTCGGGAGTTTCATCTTCCCCACTCTTGTTTTCCTCTGAAGTAATCTCTCCTAGAGTCGACAGATCTCCGTCATGTGTCCTCCTTAGATCAAAGGTCATGATTTACTTCAGGACTTTTGCCATTCCTGACTTCCCCTCTCATTTTCCTATAGAGTACTTTCTCTCAGAGTTGTATATCAAGGGCCATGCGTCCTCCAGAGCAGACGATCAAGATTCACTTCGGGGGTTCAAGTTTTGGGAGTTTTAGCCTCTCCACTCCCGATTTCCTCTAGAGTACTTTTCTCCCAGAGTTCACAGATCTTTGTCACGTGTCCTTCCAGATCTAACAGTGGTATTTTACTTCAAGACTTCGGGCTTCGGGAGTTTTAGGCTCTCCACTCTCGATTTCCTTCGAAGTACTTTTCTCCTAGAGTTCACATATCTCTATCGCATGTCCTCCTCAGATCAACGGTCATTGTTAGTTTCCAAGATTCAACATTCATTTCAGGCTACCATGTCACTCGAGCCCATACTACTTAGTGAGTTATGATAACTCTATATGAAGAACCCCCCCCCGTGACTGTGACTTCGAAGTGTCGAAGACACTTGGAACCCATCAGTTTTGATGTGTGGTGCTCATTTGTTAGAGACACATGGAATCCATCTAGCACTAACACATGGTACTCATTTCAAGAATTTTTGGGCATGCTTAATCCTGTTTAAGCATGACACATGTCACCCCTCCGTCCACAACATGTCATCATAGTGACATCAGGCCGCCACGTCAGCTGTGGGAGATCATCCTTCGGGAAGTGTTCTTGTTCAAGCGCCAAGATTAGCGCCATCTCTATGCATGGTTTTAATGGATCCTAGAATTGCGGGCAGATAAACTTTAGAGGTGGCGCTAAATTTAGCAGGTGTGCCCAAATCGCAAATTGCGACCAGATCAACAACCATGTTTCATTTCGGGGATGCAACATGATCGAACGATAAAATTCTTGAGTAGTCCCGCAATTGAAACCATGGTATAGCGGAAGAGATACATGGAAAAAAGTGGTGAAGAGCGATCTCAAAAGAGGTGTGAATCCAAACTGCCTTTGAAAGCTCTGCAATCATGTGCTTATATAATGAAAATCCCGAGAGTAGCATGTGGTTGCCCCCTAGGTGTTAAGCCTCACCTTGATCTCGAGGAGAGATCAATTAATGAATGAGGAATGGTAGTTGAAACCTCATTTAACTCCATAAACAGAAGGCATGGAAGCTCTGGCCGAGGAGATATAACTATTAGCCCAAGGTACCTCGATTGACGATTTCTTCTTGCATACCCATCTGATCTTGCATCTGACAGAAGAATACACGCACAGTATGACAAAGGGGTGCACATATGAAGAACCTTGGACGTGATGGCTAGATGGCACTCCTAGCTACGACCTACTGTTTTGAGCATAAATACATCAAATGAATGTTGTTGAAGAGGGGGGATTCAGAGAGTCTGGAGAGCGGAGAGATCTTTAGGAGCAGGGCACTATATTTCTTTTCAGTTTGTAAGATTGAGGGGCATGGATTTTAAAATATTATGTTAATGAAGATTCCTTTGAGTTGTTTTATCGGACTGTTTTCTTAGTTTACATGTTGTCTTGTTTTTCTTTTCTGGATGTAGCAACCTTGATCGATGGATTAGTGAGGCAGTAGAGGATCTGTTGTCATCTTTCCCATCTTTCATCATTTATCGCTTAGACTCTCTTTTTTTTTTTCTTGTCTGGATGTAGCATCTTTGATTTCATGGATTCCTGAGCTGGTAGAGGATTTGTTGTCATCTTTCCCATATTTCAACATTTATCACTCAGACTCTTGTTGTTTTTCTTCTTGTCTAGATGTAGCAACCTTGATCTATGGATTCCTGAGGCGGTAGAGGATCTGTTGTCATCTTGCCCATCTTTCATTGTTTATCACTCAGACTCTTGTTGTTTTTCTTCTTGTCTGGATGTAGAATCCTTGATCTATGGATTCCTGATGCGGTAGAGGATCTATTGTCATCTTTCCCATGTTTCATCGTTTATCACTCAAAAACATTTTGTCATCTTTCTTCTCATCATCCCATAAATATTTTTTCTGATAGGAAGTTTAAATGCCTCCATTGAGCATGATACTTATGAATCCATTGCCCAATGGTTTAGGACTGATCTGCAACAACCTCTGTTACCTTTTCCTTTGTTTGGAGTCTTTTTGATCCACCCACTCAAACCATTTTAATACATTTATATTTTGATGGGTATTGGGCTTATCCTCTTGTAGTCTGAGGGTGACTCTCAGTGCTAATAGACTCCAACCCCTTAATTTTATGAGCACAAACTCAAAGGAAGCTACAACTCCATGTATTCTCTAGCACCAACTAGAAGGAGGCTCTAACCCCCTTTCCTTGTCCCTTCCTTCCTCCCTGAAATATAAATGGAGACTCAACCTATCACTGAAACTGATAATCAACATGTCACTGATAATCAAACTATCATTGTCGCTGATATTGATACATCATCATCTTCATCATCAAAACAAATCAATTCACATAGATCATATGCCAAGATCACCAATAACATCTCTCAAAACATATTCCCAACATCATCAATATATGCATCCAAACCATGTGCCAAGATATACCTCAAGCATGTGCCATAACCTCCATAAAACATGTACAAAAAAATGTGCCTCAAACATATTCCATATCATTCATGATATTCCTCAACCATGTACCAAAAGATATGCCATGAACCATGTACCATAACCTCCAAGATATTCCTTAAGCATATAATATGACATTCAAGAAACAAGCCTCAAAATATACAGAATAACATACCTTTTCATTATGTAAAACCTGGTACATTAGATCTCGAACCAACAAACCTTCCTCAACTTCAGTATGAAGAGAAGAGTACCTTTCTCAAAAAAATTCCAGAAATTTGTGATTCATACACTGTCAACCCACATACATTCACGATTTTATTTACTTCAACCTACATACATCCATGTATTTCTTAACTACAACCCATATATAACATCAGAAATATGCGCCTTGCTCCACTTTTACCCACGGATAATCTCAAAAAAATCCTTTCTCTCCTCGACCTCCTTTCTCCTAGGCCATATTTTCTTTGTTGAGATCACCAATCCTCCTAGCACAAGTGGAGACCCACTTATGCTAGCTCCATACACAAACACACACACACTTTCTTGGATCAACAAATGAGAGGTTTTTGATGTGTATTTATACTTTTCCAAATGCTTCCTTTATTTGAATTTAGGTCCTACCTGTAACTTCTTGTTGCAACAACTTTTATTCTTTAATTAATTTTGGGGTCGGCTTGTAACGTCTAGTCCTTAGATCCAGGGCTTCTTGACCATACTTCAGGGATTCATCTTTAAGAGGGAACAACTTCTCAATCATGAGGAACCACGTGACATACCAAACACTGTTGGAAATGACATGATGAGGACTATCCATCTATGAGGGTTTTGCATGTATTTTCAATGTACTTCATCCTCTTTTTCTCCTCTAAACTTTGGGCTTCATGACCACACCTCCAGGGATTCTTAACCATACTTCCATGGTTTCTTGTAGACTTCTTCAAAACGTCTTCCTGTGAGGGCCATGATTAAAGTTATGCCATAAGGGGACTGCTTAGGAGACTTATGTAAATTCACCCATTACTTCTAGAGGCTTCTAGAATTATTCTAGAGTTGACATCAATGGCAACCAATTTTCCAATAGTTGCAAAAGCCAAACATTATGAGAACAAATTTCATACTAGGAAATTTGGTTTCCTATATGAAAGAGATTCGTAAATTAATAAGTGAAATTCCTATTATGACATATCATGATGATACTAAGGGGGTACACTTCCTTAGGTTGTGCATACTAAGGGAAATGAGATATTGTTGGTTGAAATTGTTGCAAGAATTATAAATTATGAAATCATGATGTATGGCTTTCGAGTCAGAGTGCCTATGTATTTATGTTTTGGAATAAAGTTCCTATGTGATATTAGGTCAAATATCTTGCATGATCATTAAAGGATGTAGATCCCAACATTATACAATGTATGTACACATGGATGGTGTTGTGCACCAAGGATAGTGAAAAAGAAAGGAGAGGGGATGTAACATCCCCGATTTTAATCCCCATAAATTATAATGTAATTGTCAAAATGCAATTTAGGTTGGTGAGCCGATATGTTTTAGGCCAAAGAGCCTGTATAGATTGATATGGCCAGTGGATGAGCTATAGAAAAATGTAAATTTTAATTATTAATACAAAATAAATCATTGGTTTTGATACAAGAGGGAGGATAATGATGGGGGGCTATGATTCCACAAGAAAGGGGGCTAAAGGGGGTCAAAGGGGTTCCCCATTTCTATTAACCCAAGTTATTTCATATTAATTTTGATATTTTTAGAATTATCAAAATAGCATTGAATGATATAAGGGTGGTTGGTGGGAAAAATTTTCTCACTAATTTATGAAAGAATGGGCTAAGTACAACCACTTTTTGGAAAATGTGATAGTCAAATCTTACATGAAGAAAAGGAAATTTGAGTGGTTTTTTGGGACAATTTTTACATGTTGTTTTTGGGCAACAAAATGAGAGCTTGGTGCTGGGAAAAAACACCAACCATGCTATCCATGGAAAGACATATTGTTGGGATATGTTTGATGATAAAAATTAGGCTAGATGCCTATAATAGCTTGGTGGAGTTGTGGGTTAATGCTGAGAATGAGGTTGTGTGCCTATAAATGCATTTCTTGTTGAGGAAATGGATTAAGATCATTGAGAAGGATTTTGTGAGCACTCATATAAAAATTGAGAATTCTTGGAGTCCCCATTTGATTCAAAAATCCTTAGATGTTAAATTATTTCTTAAGTATTTTTGGCACACGGGTAGACCCAGGGTTCAACGCTTCAATAGAGCACCAACAAAACCCTAAATACCGGCCCTTTCGGCAACACCTGTGAAGCAGATGAAGTCTCACCTGAGGTAGAGGCAGGGGTGGTCGTAAGACTCAAGTGTCTACAACCTAGTTGGGACACAGATCTGTGATCAAAATACTTACCAGAGCACTTAGCAGTTAACATTCATTAATATTCAACCCTTATTCACATCGTAGGAAGAAACCCTAATTATAGAACAACGTAGTATCCAACCAGATGTAACACATCCAAGAACTAAGCACATAGAAATAAATCAGATCTATCATTCATTCACATTAATAAGCACTAATCTACTACATCAAAAGCAACTAACATACAGATTACAACACTAAGCATACATCATATCAATAACATATCAACCATAATGCACAAAGAAACCACAACATAGGATATACATGGTTCACCCCAACGTGGGGCTACGTCCACCAACTCTTCTTCTTCTTTATTATCTTCCTTCAATCTTCCTACATGCACAGAGCCTCAAACCAACTCCGCATAGGACAGGAGATCTGCGTGCACCTCGCCAGATCCTCCTTCCCCGAGCTTGGTACATCACAGATGTTTTCTTACAATCACTTGCACTTAGCTTTGCAAGTTCTCAACACACAATATGCACAAAGCTCTTTGATCACATAGATCCAACTACTTACATTACTTGCACTTAGCACAACATCACACACCCCCCCGTACTTCCTTTCCCTAGTTTTCTATTTATACATTACAAAATGGGCCTAACATGGGTAAAAACCCATGGGTCGACATCCCATACCCATTACATAATCCCTAACCCAAAAATCCCTAAAAGGGGGGAGAGATCCCGTGATCTCAGATTTGCTTGGTGCTCCATCTTCAAATAGCCTATCAAATTCGAAAAATTGGTCAAACATGACCAAGGTTCTCCAAAACTTGGTCAAGGGCCAACAAGTATACATAAACATCCAACTTGATTCGAAAAATACGATCATCTTGACTATTTGCAAAATAACATGTGAATTCATTTACTTATCCAAAACCTCGTTAATGATAAATAACTTGTGATAAAACTAAGTAAAATAGAAAAAACAAGAACAAGGCACATTACACAAGTTGTTAACGGAGTTCACCCATCTTAGGCTATGTCTCCAGGTCCGCTTCCAAATCAGATATTGCTCTATTAATGCTCAAATGCTTGATACAATTGGATCCAACTTATTTTTTTTAAATGACCTTCTAAATTGTTGCTCAAATTCAGAAACAATGATCACCACTAATTCCTCTCGAAATTATGAGAAAATGAGTATAAATACCCCATATTTTTCTCAAGGAATTCTACGGCATGTAAAACAATGCACTATCAAAATCTTGGCACCTCTTGCCATGAATTTCGATGCATCTCCTCTGCAATATTGGCACACAATTCCATGTCATTCATTGGTTTAAGGCATCAATTTAAATAGGGGAGTTCAAGGGGTCAAGCCCCATCCGACCCCCTATATGCTCACAACAACTTAAATGGAATACCCACGATGGTTTCAAACAAAAATCCCTCATGGTGCATTGGTCAACACATTGTTTGTAAGTATTTGGAATATTCTAGCCAAAGGTCTCGAGTTCAAACCCCATGGGCTTTGTTTTTAGGCATATACTTACAACTTTAACCTTAACATATTAAAGCTCAATAGAATATTCAACAATATGATTATCCCAGTTCATTATGGCATATGACTTAATTTGTTTCTCATGTGTAAGGAGGTCGGGGTTTCGATTCCCTTTTGAACCCAATGAATTTTGATACTCCTTAGCCAATATTGGTCAATCAGATGATTCCACATGGCATTCTCGGGTTGGTCCACCTATTTACAGTTAGTGCCACGTCAATGCATAGTAAACCTGCTTGCTTTGGCTTCCACCTGTCAATGCCACACCATTTTTGTACTACCACATCACTATATAACCTGCCATGTGTCACCCTTTCACTGATGCCATGTGGATCATACAGATGCTATATCATCTGTATGGATGACACATGGAACCTTTTCATTGGTACAACTGAATGCTAAAAAATGCAAAAACTGAGTGACACATGGCACCTTCTCATGCTATCACGTCAACATGATGACATAATCATGTGCCCTATTAGTTGTATGGATGGCCATGTGGTAGCCTATGGGCCTACTAGGTGGCAACCCCATTTTTTCATTTGTCCCCTTTTTTTTACTGAAACTTTGAAAAGCCATAACTTCCTTGTACGACATTCATTTGAGGTGATTCACACACCGTTGGAAAGATATCATTAATCTCTACATAATGGAGTCATTTTCATTAGAATTTGAGAAGATAAATTTTTGATAATTCCTAGATCTACTTGAATCAGTCCTCCCCATTGGAATCCTTTTGCACCACCAAATGTATGGGTTACTCAACAAACAAGTGCGGATAAATCTCCCTCACTTTCCCGATATTGATCCATATTGCTTTACTTGATTTTACCCCTTTAATAGCAAATTAAAGATACTACACATCACCCTGTTGTGAAGTCCTAATCCTTCTGTCAAGGATGACATCTTCCTATAGCTCATCTAAGTAATATGGAGAAAAATCATCAACTATTGAAACCTGAACATCTTCATTTTTATCCATAATCATAGGAGGCTCATAAAATTTCAAATTCTCAACATTTACCACTGAATACATTTGCATGTAAGATGGAATATATAAATGAAAGGCGTTAGTACCAATCATCTCTAAAATCTCAAATGGACCATACTAGATTGGTTTGAGATTTTTACCTTCACCTTTCATTATGTCCTTGTTGATATGTAACCATACTTGATCAATGACTTGGGATTGATGATCAATAGAATGCTTTTCATGCCTTGCCTTGTACTTGGCTTGAATCTTCTACAATTGTTCCTCTACTTCCTGATGTACCTACTAGATCCTCTTAATGAACCTCTTAGCTTTGTTGACCTCATATTGTCCATCCTTTTTGTTTTCTTCTCCGAATGCAAAATCCATATGCTATTTCTAGGAAAGTATCCCAAACATATCTCAAAAGGATATCTTTGAGTAGAAGAATGCATGGCACTATTATAGGCATGTTGCACATAATGCAACTATTCATCCCACAACTTAGGATGTTTATTGTAGTACCCTTGAAGCAAATGTACCATTTTTTTTTACCACCATTGTCTGTCCATCTGTCCATGGATGAAATGCAATGCTCTTTTTTAATTTAGTTTCCATTAACTCCCACAAAATATACCAAAACTTCCCCAAGAATCGAGAGTCTTGATTAGATACAATAGATGTTGACAACCCAAAATGAACCCAAACATTAGCAAAGAACAATTGTATTGTCTGTCCAACTATGACTTGCTTCTTGCAAGCCATTAAGATACACATCTTACTGAACCTATCCACCATGACATACAAGTAATGATGATCTATTTTGGATATCGAAAAAACCCCTACAAAATCCATGGACACACTTTCCCATGGTCGAGATGGTATTGTAAGTGGTATATATAACCCCAACTTTCTATTACTAGGCTTACTTGTGGCACACAAAACAAACCCTTTTACATATGTGGAAACTGTTTCATTCATTCAAGGCCAATAACAATATCTTTGCAACTATGCTACTGTCTTTCCTACCCTGAAGTGACCAAAAATAAGAGATGTGTTAGTATTCCCTGATTACATTTTTTCTTTCATTCCTGGGTATACAAAGATTTCCAAGATGATATGATAAATTATCATGCACATCATAATCCAATTCTTCATGTTGATTTCCATGAGTTAGAGTTTCATACGCATCTTTAAAGTGATCATCTCTAGCATATTGTTCAACAAAACTTTCATGAGATAAAGAATCATGCTTCAGTATTGTAAATGCATTAACTATTGGTCTTGATAAAATATATGCAACCTCGTTATGAGTGCCCTTCTTATACTTATTTACCAAATGAAATTTATGTAAGGAAACCATCCACCTACAATGTTGTGACTGTTGTATCTTGGTTTGTGATTGCAAATATTGTAATGGTTGATGATCTGTGTGAACTATTGTTTCCTTCCCCATCAAGTAATGCTTCCATTTATTCACACTTTGTACCAAAGTAGACAATTATTTATCATATGTTGGATAATCAATTACTACTTGAGTAAAATTTTCAGAATGGTAACAAATAGGTTTACCTCATTGCATCAAGATTGCTCCCAAGGTTTTCAAATTATTGTTGCAGATATGGAAAAGACAAAATTGGTGTAATACTTATTTTCTCTTTCAATGTCTCGAAGGATTTTTGTTTCTTGCCTCCCCACTAAAAGACCTGTTTCACACCAATATTAGGAACATGGGCATCTTGCTGCAAATAAATTTCATGTTCAACCTCCCTTTTAAGAGGAAACCCTGTATATTTATGAAATAGTTCATAAAAAATAGAAATGATCTTTACCAATTCCTACTTATGATCTGGATCGCAACCTAAAAAATCATTTGATACATATTCTTGTTTTTTCTTCACCATCACGAGAACAAAATATTTACTATCACTTACAAGTCTCTATCTGTGTCCACTAAAGAAACATTAGTTTTAATATAGTGAGCTCTAACAATATATTAAATCATGTCTTTGAAAAGGTGATATTTGTTTTCTTCCCAATAGAATATGGTTTTCCTGTCAAATAAGTATGGATTACCCAAGAAAATACTAAAAATTTCAAGTGGTACTACATCCAACTCAACCTCTTCAATGAATTTGGAAGTAATTGCAAATTTGATTTTACATTGTTTAATAACTTGCAACTTAGCATCCTCACACACCCAACATGAGGTGTGGTATTTAAACCCAAATTATTAACAATTGCTTCATATATTAAATTCACTTGAGATCCACTGTCAAACAAAGTATCTATCTTTTTATGATTCACTATAACCCTTACATGGAAATCTCACTTTGTTTCTTTTGATTAAGAACACTTTCCAATTTAGCAGATTGAACTGAAGAACTAGAACTAACAATAGATATACATTTATATCCCATTGTTGTGATTTTAGTTTCATCTCCTAAATCTGATCTCATATCTTAGATCTTGTTGAGCTATTTCGACAGTCTTTTGTTTCCCCTTATCCTGGAACTTCTTTGGTCTCAACTCTAGATGCAACTTCCAACACTCATTCTCCTTATGTCCTTTCCTCTTATAGTGAGAGCATGTAGGATTATCTTCATCTTTCTTCATTGTACCTAACTTCTTACTCTTCCTTTTTCCATTTGACTGCTTCTCGAATTTGTGTGGCTTATTATATTCAAGCACATGTTTTCCCTTGCTAGATTCAAGATGAGTATCTTGTACTGACACTTCGCCAATATTAATAGGATTAAACATCAATATAGTATGTTGAAGATATGAATGCATACCACCAATATATTTAAGAAGAGTCTTACGAGTATATAATGGAATTCTCAAAGACAATACTTTCTTCTTACATTCATGTGTATATACTTGAACATTTTCCCATTTTCTTTGTCTTAGATGTTGCCAATATATTATTATTGTTTGTATATAAGGAAATGGATAAAATTGTTTTCTTATTGCGAAAATAAATTCTTCCCAAGAATAAATTACTTTACCATGTTGGATGAGATCAATTTACATCCTACTCTCTCACCATATCAAGGTTGTTCCACCCAGGCGAAGAGTAGCCAACTGTATTTTTGCAACGTCATCCACGATTTTTTATACCTTGCAATATACTTCAATCTGTTTGATCCAATTTTCGAACTTCTTTGCATTCAATTATCCATCATAAATTGGCAAATCAAACTTTACATCTAACTTTAATAAAGGAAAATAATGAGAACATGAATACTTCTTATAAGGCTTCTTCTTGTGAGAAGAATGTTCGCTTTCATCTGAAGAATATGAGGGTGATGATGATGATGGGGATGAAGGGGGGTCTGTAGTTGTTTCACATCCTCCTTCTCCTTCAGATATTACTGACTTTTCATCTCCTCCTTGAACCTTATAGGTCAGTTCTTCCACCATTGTCCTCATCTTGAGAAATTCCTCCATCATGGCCTCAAAGCTCATTATAGGATCTTCTCCTTCTTCAGATACCATTCCTCATTTTCGAATTTCTCTTTGAATTTCTAGGTTGAAGTCTTCAAGTGTGCATTTTACCCATCTTGGAAATGGACCTCGTAAGCATTCACTTGAAAACACTTGTCAAAAATTGGCTCTGATACCAAATTAATCTGAAAATCCTTAGATGTTAAATTATTTCTTAAGTATACATAAACATCCAACTTGATTCAAAAAATATGATCATCTTGACTATTTGCAAAATAATATGTGAATTCATTTACTTATCCAAAACCTCATTGATGATAAATAACTTGCGAGAAAACTGATTAAAATAGAAACAACAAGAACAAGGCACATTACACAAGTTGTTAACGGAGTTCACCAATCTTGGGCTACGTCTTCGAGTATGCTTCCAAATGAGAGACCAATCTATTAATGCTCTAATGCTTGATACAATAATGGATCCAACTTATGTTTTTTGCAATGACCTTCTAAACTATTGCTCAAATTCATAAACATAGATCACCACTGAATTCCTCTCAAACTTCTGAGAAAAATGAGTATAAACACCCTATACTTTTCTTAAGGAATTATATGGCACGTAAAACAATGCACTATCAAAATTGTAGAAGCTCTTGGCATGAATTTCAATGCATCCCCTCTACAATATTGGCATGCAATTCCATGTCATACATTGGTTCGGGCACTAGTTTAAATAGGGGAGGTCGGGGGGTTGAGCCCCACCTGACCCCTATGTGCTCACAACAACTTAATTGGATTATCCGCGGTGGTTTCAAACAAAGAGTGCCTATGGCGCATTGGTCGATGCATTGTTTGCAAGTCATTGGAAAAATGTGGTCGGAGATCCCTGGTTCAAACTCCGTGGGCTTCGTTTTTAGGCATATAGTTACAACTACAACTTTAATATATTAAATCCCAATAGAATATTCGATGATACGATTAGCCTAGATGGTTGTGGTGTATGGTTTAAGTCGTTGGCCCGTTCCCTTTCGAACCCAACAAATTTTGATACTCCTTATCCAGTATTGGCCAATTGGAGAATGCCACGTGACATCCTCTGGTTGTTCCACTTGTTGTACAATCAGTGACATGTCAATGCATAATCAACCTACGTGCTTCAAATGCCACCTGCCATTTCCACATCATCATCGTACTCCACCTATCACCTTCCACGTCACTGTATGTCCTGTTAAGTGTCACCCTTTTAGTGGTGCCATGTGGACCATACGGATTCCACATCACCCATACGAGTGACACGTGGAAAAAATTTACGGGTCCAACTAGGTGTTGAAAATTCCAAAACTAAGTGACACATGGGAACTTCTCGTGCTTCCATGTCAGAATGATGATGTCATCATGACTTCACCCTGTTCCTTGTCAGCTGTAAGAATGTCCATGTGACAACTTGTGGGCCTGCCACGTGGCACCCCTATTTTTCCATTTGTCCCCTTGTTTTGTTGAAACTTTGAAAAACCATAACTTTCTCATACGACGTCTACATAATGGAGTTGTTTTCATTAGAATTTGAGAAGATCAATTTTTAAGTGTTCCTCGAGCCACCTGGATCACCAACTAAGATATTTCTTAGCCGACCATGTGCTAGAGCCGGAAGGTCCAAGGGACTTTGTGGTAGAGAAGAGGGATCCCATTCCTTTGGTTGTGCAAGTTGAGGGTAAAGAGAGTTGGTGGATGGAAAATGTTGTTGGAGTTGGAAAACTAGGTTTTGGGCTACTAAGAGTAGAGAGTGGACAACCAAGAGGGCCAGACCTCCTTGTGGACTCATAGCCTCA